>PVIC010005998.1:0-55630 GCA_004025085.1 Thryonomys swinderianus | reverse complement strand
GGGTGTAGAGACACACCCACCAACAATCAACACCGCATACCACAATGCCTGGTGTGGTGGCTCACGCCTGTAATCCCAGCACTCGGGAGGCAGAGACAAGAGGATTGCTGAGTTCACGGTGGCTTGCCTGGGCTCCATAGTGAGCTCAGGGCCAGCCTGAACTACAAAGCGAGAACCTGTCTCAAAAAAAAAAAAAAAATTTATATATATATATATATATAAGCCTCCCAAAATATTTAGTTTTTGATGTAGTAGTTTATGCTCAGGCCATTCTAAAATAAAAGCTAGAAGACTTATGACCAAAGATGCTCACTTCAGTATTATACTTGATGACATAAAATCAGAAAATGAATATTTTAAGTTTGTACCACAGCATATGATACAACATTTGTTATTTTTGAAGACTATTTAATGGCAATAGAAAATGTTTAATATATTGAGTGAAAAAAATCACTTTATTGAATTGTATTTATACGCAGTCCACGTTTGTGAACTCAACCTCTAAGACTCCACTTCAATTACTGGTAAAACTGTCAGAGGACAGGGTGGGGGACAGGTGGCAGTTTGCTCATGTTAGCTCCCTGGTTGGGTGAGGTTTGACCCCTCAGGCCTGATGGCCCAACTGGTCCTGGAGGCGCTTGCTTAAGAACCACTTCGGGGCAGGAGATTTAACTCAGTGGTTCCTGCACCTGCATAGCAAGCGCAAGGTCCCTTGGTTCAATCCCCGGTAACCACATGCAATAATCCTAGGGTGGACACTCACACCCACTAGCAATCAGTACCACACATCACAATGCCAGGCATGCTGGCTCACACCTGTCATCCCAGCACTCAGGAGGCAGAGGCAGGAGGATTGCTGTGAGTTTGAGGCTTGCCTGGGCTATATAGGGAGCTCAGGGCCAGTCTGAACTACAAAGCAAGACCGTGTCTCAAAAAAAAAAAAAAAAAAAAAAGAACCACTTTGGAGGGCTTCCTCCTCCCTCATAGATTCCCTCTTAATTCAGGGGCTCCATCCCCCACTTCTGTCCACTTTCAGTGTAGCTCCTGCTCATCCTCCCAAACCATGGGAGGCTGTGGCCAGGCCCCTTCCTCCCTCCAGCGCCCAGCTGCCAAGGATTTTCTTTGTCTGAAGGCTGGTCTCCCATGCAGTTCTCACCCCACCACTCTCTGACTGCTGCTGCTGCTGCTCCCTAACAGGACTCTTGCCAGGGTCACCCTGATCCCTGACGACAAAGCCACGGTTTTGTTTCAACCCTTTTCCCAAAAGCATCTGATGTGCCAACCACCAGTCTCTGTCTCCCTCGATTTTGTGGGGTCACCTGCTGTCTGGTCCATCTAGCATCCTGATAGCCACTTTCCCCTACTCTTAGGCCAGAGGCTGGGGGATGGGCCACTCTGCCAGGGCTTCAAACCTTGCATCTAGGGATTGCCTTGGTGATGGGTGTATGGCCATTTAGAGACTCCGACCTGAGACTTTTGCTAAAATTGTCAGGAAAGTTTGACTCCACTGGGGCTGCTGTGCTGACAGAAAGCAGATCTAGAATTGGAGATGGGTATGTGCCCACCCAAGGGGCAAATGCCTGAGTAGGAGCCAGAAAGGGTGGGCAGCTGAGCAAGTGTGGCCTGAACAGCACCACTTAGAATGCTGGAAGTGCAAGAAGCTGGTAACCTGGTGCTCCAGACCCACATCAGAACCCCCAGGGACAGCTCTACCTTGGTGCCCACTAAACACCACAGGCTTCGGTCTAGTCCTGTTGTCAGGGCCCCCCAACCCCCATGATCCTCCTCTCAGTGAATGGCTCTACCTGCCAGTTACCCCAGAAACCTGGCTCTCCCTGGGTAGCTAATTCTGGTTCATTGCTCAGGAAGGCCTTTTCCAGTCTGAGGCCTGAGGTCTGTTGAGTTTCTTCCATATTCCCATGAATCTAGGTTCTCCCACAGTTGTGCCAAATCCCTAAAATCAATACCATTGGGATAACTGAATACCAGAGCCTGTAAACATGACCTTCTGTTGTAAATTGTAAACTTAGTCTATTCTTCTGTAAAAACTGAATACCTGAATGCTCTCCAGAGATTGGGAAAGAGCATGGTATTTGGTGCTGCAGACTGAGTTTTGTTATGGGATTTTTGTAGTTGTTTTTTTTTTTTGAGACTGAGTCTGGCTTTGTAGTTCAAACTGGCCCTGAGCTCACTATGTAGCCCAGGCAAGCCTCGAACTCAGCAATCCTCCTGCCTCTGGCTCCTGAGTGCTGGATGACAGGCATGAGCTACCATGCTCAGCATGGGATCTTTGTTTTTTAAAAGTGTATGCAGCACTGGGTCACCAGGTGTGGTGGGGCACAGCTGTAAACCTAGCACTTGGGAGATGGAGGCAAGAGAATTCCTATGAGTTCAAGGCCAGTGTAGGCTACATAGTGAGGCCCTACAGTCCCCCAGTTACCCCAAAAATATATGTACCAGACTTCATCTTCCTTCTCTTTTGGTTCAGAGGTTTATAAAGGAATGATATCACACTTCATGCCTATCCAGAGTCCATTCTGTTTTTTGAAAAGTAAGACATTGCTTGCTTCCAATTTCCTGATATTCTCCATATTCTTCATCTTGTCTTCAGCACCACCAGATGGTCCTTCGACCCCAGCCACACGTTCTTTCTATCTACTGCACCCAGATGTCCCCGACCCCTGCTTGTGGCAGGTCCCAGGAGCTCTCCTCCTCCTCCTCCCCTGGGTTTTGAAGGTTTTCTTTGAAAGAAAAGGAGGAAGCAAAACAACTGTGAAGTAGTTCAGAATGTTCTGCTTTCTGTTAACATTGCAGCAGGAACCCAAGCAGTGGGCCCATCTATCACTTCCCAGTTCTCTGTCTTGGTCCAGTCAGGCCTTAAAAGGCCCTTTTGCTGTGTGGGGCACTTTTGGCCTCTTGGCTCCTCTATGTTCTTGATCCTTTGTATCGTTCATAAGCCTTATTTCCATTTTGCATATATGGTCCTGTTCCTTTTTTCTCTATTAATAACTATATTTAAATATTAACCACTGTATAATAGTGATTAATATTTTAATGCTTAAAGTTCTGAAACACAATTATGCAATCAAGCATTTTATAAGCAAATATTTATGCTACCTTATTCAAACCAAACTGTGAACAATGGACATGCTCACACACGGACTACTTGGTACCATCTGTACCACCTCCCTTGGGTCATCCTTTAGTTCCTTTAGTTTGTCTCTACTTTCCCTTTCTCTCTAGAATCCATTCTTAGTTTTAAATCATTCCACATAGATGCAGAAATTATCTGATTGGCAATACTGTAGAATTATGGAAATTAAATAGATCACAGGCTGCTTAGTGTTGGAAGACTTGAGGCAGAAGAAGTAAAGATAGGTAGAAAGGAGACAAGAAAATCATAATTTAAAAATTGTATTTTTAGGAAAATAACTGCAGGTCACAAAGTCACCTAAGAGTTACCCAAGTTACCTGTATCTGTATACCTAGGCTTGTTTGTTTTTTCTGCCAGGCCTGTCATACCTAAATCCTTAAGGTAAAGGGCAGGAACCTTAAAATGAAGAAACAAGAGTCAAATGGTCCAAAGATTGCTTTCAGGCCAAATATATAAATCACCCACCTTTTTTTTTTGGGGGGGGCAGGGTCTCACTTAGTAGTTCAGGCTGGCTCTGAGCTCACTAGGTAGTCCAGGCAAGCCTCGAACTCAGCAATCCTCCTGCCTCTGCCTCCTGAGTGCTGGGATTACAGGCTTACAGGCGTGAGCCACCACGACCAGCACTGTGGTATGTGGTATTGATTGCTGGTGGGCGTGAGTCTCCACGCCCAGCATTGTATGTGGTTACCGGGATCGAACTCAGGACCTTGTGCTTGCGAGGCAGGCACCAGAACCACTGAGCTAACCCTCTGGCCCATAAATCACCCATCTTGAAAGAGGCCTCCAATGACAGACACAGCCTGACCCCAGCCCACAGGGTACCTGACCAGCAGCACATCACACTGTTTCCGTCAGCAGTTTGGCAAGTTTAGCGAGAGGAAAGCTAAGTCCTCCAAACTTTGTTCTTTTCAAAGCTGTTTACACATCCTGGATCAGTTTTTGAAAAAGAAGCAAACTAGGATTTTGATAGGCAAGTACTGAGGCAAGTGAGGCGCACATGCCTGGGACATCCACACTCCGTGAGGCTGAGGCAAAGGAGGACAAGTCTGACTTCAGCCTGAGCAACTTACGATGCGGCTCAAAATGAAAACTGAAAAATGGGCTGGGGTTGTAGCTCAAAACAAAGTGCAAAGACCCTGGGTTCAATCCTTGGTACCGGAACAAAGAAATCTATCAAATCAATTTGGGAAGTGTTACATCTGTAACAAGTCTTCTAATCCATAGACACAGGGTGTTCTTCATTTATTATGAATTTCTTCGGCAATGTTTCATAGTTTCCAATGAAGAAGTCTTATATTTCTTTGTTAAATTTATTTCTAAATATTCTATCCTTTTGGGTGCTATTGTAAATAGAGTTGTCTTCTTAATTTCTCTTTGGGATTGTTCATTGGTAATATGTAGAAATGCAAATGAGTTTTATATACTGATCTTATATCCTGCAACCTTGCAAAGGTGTTTGTTCTGTTAACTTTTTGTTTGTTTCAGTGAATTCCTTGGCATTTTCTAAGATTGTTTCATCAGCAAAGAGTTTTACTGTTTTTCTAATCTGGATGCCTTTTTTTTTTTTAATTCTGTTGCCTAACAGGCCTGTGTCCCTTTTAAAACCTACACATGTTCTTGAGAGACTTCCCTCTTTTTCCTCACTAGAACAAATCCTCCAGGGGGCAGAGGACAGAGTATAGGCAGGAAAAGAGAAAGTAGGCTCTTAAAGGCTGGAAGTTGCAATGTGTAGTTTAAACTGATTTCAGTTGGGTCTCATGGCTCTCTGAAAACATTTTTCCTCACAGCCCTTGGGTTCGGGGATTTTTCTGGAGGAAATCTCTGAAATCTGTCTTTCTTAAGGTATGGATACAGCCTGGATGAGCCTGCACACACACTTCCTTGGCTGCTTCAAAGTCAGGATGGCACAGTCACATTCCCTATGCCCATTTCTTCTTCTCTGGCCATTTTTCCCTGAGAGTTGAGGGTTGCCTGCCAGTTCCTATCACTCCTCCTGTCTAGTGGAAAATAAAACAGGGACAGGGCTGGAGATTTAGCTCAGTGGTTCCAGCACCTGCCTACCAAGTACGAGGTCCCTGGTCCCAGGTAACCACACACAATAATATCGGGCGTGTTGACTCACACCCACCAGCAATCAGTGCCACATACCACAGTGCTGGGTGTGGTGGCTCACACCTATAATCCCAGCATTTGGAAGGCTGAGTTCGAGGCTTGCCTGAGTTACACAGCTCAGGGCCAGCCTGAACTACAAAGTGAGACCCTGTCTCATAAATAAATAAATAAGTAAATAAAACCAAACAGAGACAACAGGGCTCTCAGCTGTTTGTTTTACTGCAGAAAGACAGACAAGTATCTCCCCCACCTGTGCAGCTGCCTTCTGGACCAAAGCTGTGACCACAGGGAGCCCACTACCACTCTTGGGCTTTGCTGGATGGGTTCACAAATGGAGCGAGACTTCCCTTCCTGTCAGCGCTGTCAGTGACCTCTTGGGGTATGCGGGGAGCCAAGTGGGTAAGAATCTGTGCCTATGCTGGAGGCACTACCACCCCCAGGCGAATCCAAACTAGCCAGGCTCTACCTAAGCCAGGGTCCAGGACGGCTGGCACCCTGCTCACAGCAACAGGGCCTGAACCTTCAGGACAGCTGCTCTTTTGTCTGGACTTTCCTTCCAGGGCTAATGACTTCTTCCTGTCTACACCAACTATCTTCGAGCCCTTAGGATGGGAATGGTCCTCCGTGCTTACTGAGAAGTGGTCAATCTGGATGTAATCACCAAGAATCAAATCTCAGGGCCCATTTTTTTTTTTTTTTTGAGACAGTGTTTCGCTTTGTAGTTCGGGCTGACTCTGAGCTCACTATGTAGCCTAGGCAAGCTTCAAAATCAGCAATCCTCCTATCTCTGCCTCCCGAGTGCTGGGATGACAGGCGTGAGCCACCACGCCTGGCACTGTGGTATGTGGTGTTGATTGCTGGTGGGTGTGAGTCTCCTCGCCCAGCATTGTATGTGGTTTCTGGGGATCGAACTCAGGATCTTGCGCTTGCAAGGCAGGCGCCGGAACCACTGAGCTAACCCTTCAGCCCTCTCAGGGCCCATCTTAAAACTATGTTAGTGATTCCATGAAGCTTCTACCTAAATAATAATACAAAGAGTGAGAATAAAATGAAATAACAGATCGATCCATGTTCCTGTGAGTTAAG
Organism: Thryonomys swinderianus; assembly: GCA_004025085.1. Classification (NCBI taxonomy): domain Eukaryota; kingdom Metazoa; phylum Chordata; class Mammalia; order Rodentia; family Thryonomyidae; genus Thryonomys; species Thryonomys swinderianus. The sequence continues at coordinate 49,278 of PVIC010005998.1, read as the reverse complement.
CTGTGTGCTTCTACCTCAGGCTGCATACAGAAACAGAGAAGGCCAAATTTTCTCCAGGCTCGCAGAGCTACACAGAGGGACTCCCTAACTACACAGGCAGAGCAAGGCCCTCACAGCAGAGATGAACAGGGGGAAAGGCTGGGGTGCTGTGAATGTGTCACAATTAAATTATACAATGCATACTTAAAACAAAATCTCCACCCACTCTTGTACCATTTAGTTGTAATGCTTTATTATCCCAGTACTAAAGAGTTGGTATTACTAAGACTTTGAATGGATCATCTGTTTGTCACTTCTTAGGAGCCATTTCTGAGCATCCAGTGTGATATGTTTCATGTTATTTTCAGCTTATTAATAATCACCAAGCTGGGGCCAGAGATTAGCTCAGTGGTTCTGGTGCCTGCCTCGCAAGTGCAAAGCCCTGAGTTCTATCCCGGTAACCACATACAATGCTGGGCGTGGTGACTCAAGCCCACCAGCCATCAATACCACATACCACAGTGCTGGGTATGGTGGCTCACACCTATAATCCCAGCACTTGGGAGGCAGAGGCAGGAGGATTGCTGAGTTCCAGGCTTGCCTGGGCTATATAGTGAGCTCAGGGCCAGCTTGAACTACAAAGCGAGACCCTGTCTCAAAAAAAAAAAAAAATCACCAAGCAAAACAACTTTAATGCATTTTCTTTGGGCCTCCTTCACATTCAACTTTGTGTCTAGAATTACATTTCAATACACAGGGTATCTGCTTGGCTGAATTCATTCACACTGTATCTACTGGTCTGGATTTAACATATTTCCTGTGGTGACAACTACTGTACTCTATTTGCTGGAACTATTTAGGGCACTGGAGTGCAGAAAAAAAGAGGTCGTTACTGACAGAAATGGCCTGTGTCCAAATATAGATGCAGATTTCTGACCACCTGTTGAACATCAGATGAACTGTTAGAATTTCCAAAACTCCATACCCAAAGCTTAAGTGCTCAATTACTTTTGCAACTGATGAGGGGTTTTAACCCAGAAAACCAGGTCTCCTTACCAAAGAAGGAGAATTCTAATACCATGGCTATGTTAGAAATAAACAGCTTGTTTAAAAAGCAATCTGTTTCCATGTAAATTATTTCTTATTCAAGGTCACTTCAGAGGAAGCGGATGACTTGAGCCACTGGGCAGTACAGGAATTGCTTCCGGAAGCACAGCCACGACACAGATTTTCGGTTGTCAAGAGTGAGGGAGGAGGGAAGGAAAGCAATGGAAACTAACAAATAGTAACATGACACTCCCCTTAGTTCCACAGGCTGGTGTGGCTAACACTTTGCTAACTTCCTGGGGCTGTGGGCAAGGTGGACATGGGGAGGCTGCACCCGGGACCTCAGGGCAGGGAGCTCGAGCAACGTCCTCCACTTGCGTTCGCTCGTTCATTCAGTGAGTCTGGGCCGCAGTGCTGGCCCCAGACCCCTCCAGCCTCAGTCACCGCCCCCTGTCCAGGAGAGGCTGAGGTCCTCCACCCAGAGCTCAGGACGGGGGTGAGGGGCGACTGGCCAGGAAGGGGTCTCGGGGCACCGGGGATGCTCCAGGCACTAGCGGCGAGTGGAGTCAGTCTGCGTGAGGTTGGCCCGCGGGGGTCAGCTCACGTGGCATTAGCCCGGTGCGGACAGCCCCCCGTGAGGTCAGCTGGTGGGGATAGCCCGGTGGGTACAGCTCGCGTGGGGACAGCCCGCGTAGGGTCAGCTCGCGTGGGGAGAGCCCGAGTTGGGTGAGCGGCCAAGCCAGGCGGCCGCGCCCAGGCGGGACAGGGCGGGGATCGGGCTCCACGCTCGGGGGCCGAGAGGACGCGGGAGGGCGGCGGGAGCGGCTGTACCTGATGAAGGTGGTCTTCCCGGTGCTGTACTGGCCCACCAGCAGGATCATAGGCTTGTTCTCGAAGTCGGCGTCCTCCAGTGCCGGCGAGTGGAACTCGTGGAAGCGGTATGCCTCTTCCAGCGGCAGCACCTTGCGCAGGTAGAGGGAGCGCAGGCCGCCCGTCACCGTTTGCACCGCGTCGGCGCCGCCCGCGCGCTCGCGCCCGCCCGCCTGTCGACCCATCCAGCTGAACATCCTGCCGCCGCCGCCGCGCCCGCCTGAGTCGCCAAAACTCTGACCCGCTCGGCGCCAGACGCTGCGCCGCCAGCGCTGCGAAGCCCGGCTGCTCTCGCCGCCGCGCTCGCTTGGCCCCGCCCTGGTGGCGCCGCCAATCACAGCTTGGTACGTCATGAGCTCATGTTCAATATTCAGAAAACTCTCTCAGACCCCTCCTCATTCGTCCTCCGCCAGAGGTATTAGCCAATGGGGAGAAGGCTCTTAATAAATTCTTGATTACAGAGCCCCTGAGGGCCGGGCAGGGGTGGGTGTGGCCCGAGCCGGTGGCTCCACGCGTCACCCTGAGGGCCTCCTTCGGGTGCTAAGGACCCCACCTCTGGCCAAGTGGAATGGCATCCGGGCAAATCTGAGTTGTCACGAACAAGCCTCTGCCGACCTCTCAGTCTCCTGGGACATTTGTTCGTTTCAAGCCTTTGGACGTCAGTGTTGAGGAGGAAAAGTTTAGAAAGTTGACAGACAGGTTTTTCTGGGCCCTGGCTGGTCCCCATGTTCCCGGGGTTTCCGGTGTATCTGAGAGGACATGGGTTCCAGTCTTCACGGTTGATGGTTTTCCAATCAGAGGCTGCCTCAACTGATCAATTGAAGGCCCTTTTTTCTCAGTTGGCTTGATTTAATTTTCTATAGAACTGAAGATTCTTCCATAGCACTTAGTACTGCAACCTAATTTCCAGGAACTGACATACAAAAGAGTTATTGTCATTTCCTAGCTGTGTCTTTTTCAGGTTACAAAGACACTTGTCTAACTAGAGGCTGGGAGAAATGATCAGCACCACAGTTCCCTAGAGGGAAGTTTCTCAGAACGTTTCTTGGTGTGATCAGTGAGGTCCAAACAGTGCCTCCAAATAGCCCAAACTGATTGTGAAAATGCAGGATCTTGGTCCTCATTCTGGAGCTATTCAGTTAAATACTGAGGAGAGTGACACTCAACAAGGACTGCATGATTTCAGTGTGCCCTATACTTGGGGAATACGCTGGGCTTCATTCCTTCTTGAAACTCATAGAAAAGCAGATATGGGGTAGAGCCCAAGTCTGATTTTCTAGCAAGTACTGGTTCTCCATATGAACATTTACAGTTCATACCTGTCAACTTGACCAAACTTGGCCAAGCAGCCAAGATAGGGTTGGAAGCAACCAAGATACCCTTCAGTAGGTGAACAGAAAAATAAATGGGTATATCCAGACAAAACCTATTAGCGCTATTCAGTGGCGCAAGAACCAGTTGTGTTTTGTATATTAAAATGAACAATTAGTCACTGAACTGAAAAACAACATCTGTGTAACAGCTTCAAAACAATGAAATGAGGATAAATTAATAAAAATGTATCAGATCTATATACTGAGACCAAAAACATTTCTGAGAAATAAAGGCCTGTAGCTATAGCATATATACCATGATCGTGGATCAGAGAACTCAATATTGCTAGGATGTCAATTTTCCCCAAAGTGATGTATAGATTTAGTACAATCCTAATCAAAATCTTAGTTGGCTTTTATCAATATAGCCAGGTACAGTGGCACACAGCTGTAATTCCAGCACCCAGGAGGCTGAGGCAAGATCTCCATGAATTCAAGGCCAGCCTGGATGACATAGTGGGATCAAGGCCAGCCTGAACTACATAATGAGACTCTGATTCAAAATAATAATAAAATAAGTTATTAAAATTAAAAGGGGCTGGGGATGTGGTTCAGTGTGAAGGCTCTAGGTTCAATCCCAAGTCCCACCAAAAAAAAAAAAAAAGATGTTTGCTAGTATATCACTTGTAATAGTGAAAGGTGTAATAAGCCAACTCCCTGTGGAGAATTACTTAGATAAGTGAGGGATGGACTCCTGTGCATCATATGAGAAAAGTATTAATGATCTGGAAAATGCTCAGAGTATTTTTTGGTTTTTTGTACTGGAGGTCGAACTGAGTATCTTATGCTTGTAAGGCAGGCACAGTGCCACTGAGCTACATCCTAAACGCTCAGTGTATTTTTTTTTTTTTTTTGCTTTTTGGAGACAGGGTCTTGCTTTGTAGTTCAGGCTGGCCCTGAGCTCACTATGGTGCCCAGGCAAGCCGCTGCGAACTCAGCAATCCTCCCATCTCTGCCTCCCGAGTGCTGGGATTACAGACGTGAGCCACCACGCCCAGCATTATATGTGGTAACCGGGGATCGAACTCAGGTCCTTACGCTTGCGAGGCAGGCGCCGGAACCACTGAGCTAACCCTCCGGCCTGCTCAGTGTATTTTTTAAGTGGAAGCGGCTAGATAGAAAAGTGAATGTACTGCAATTATTGTGGTAACTCATATGGTTCCTGATGTGGGGGAGGGAGAGGGAGAGGGAGAGAGAGACCACATGGTCTAATACTTTCACTCCTGGGTATATAATGGAAAGAATGTAAGGCAGGTCTCACCCAAGTTCACAGCAGAATTACTTACTGTTTACATTGTTACTATGTTTATGGAGGCCATATGGACACCTATAGTTTTGGAAGCTACCCATCAATAGGTGAATGGGAAAGCAAACTGCGATTACTGCATTATTAATGTTATTTTAGCCTTGAAAAAGAAGGAAATCCTAGTACCTGCTTCAACATGGGTGAGTCTCGAGGACCTGTGTTAAATTAAGCCATTTATGAAAAGATGAGTACCAAAGAGAAATGTATGAATGACTTCGGATTCTAATTATCTGAGTTCCCTCAAGTAGTCACTTTCATAGAAACAGAAAGTCAGATGATGCTTATCCGGGCTTGCAGGGACAAGGCAATGGGGCTTTGTCAGTAGACATAGTTTCAGTTTTGCAAAATGACAGGGTTACAGATATTTGTTGCACAACACCATGAAAGTGCTTAGCCTTACTGTACTATACACTAAAAATGGATAAGATGGTAGATTTTTGTTATGTGAGTTTTTAAAGCCATCTTCTTTTTAAAAAGTTAATGTATATAACTTTTTTGAGGTAATGAAGATTTAACTGAGGACTTCACATTGAGCTACATTACTAGCTTATTTTTATTTTACTTATTTTCTGAGATAGGGCTCACTAAATTGGCCAGGCTGGACTCAAATTTGCAATCTTCCTGTCTCAGCCACCCAGAGTGGTGCTGGATTACAGTTGCTACCCATGCCTCGCTCCTAGCAGTTCTGTCCTCAGGGGAAAGAAAGGGTCACTGATATTCCACAGATGATCCCTTTGCCTGTTATGATACACTCCCTCCCTCCCTCCTTAGCTCCCTCTGTGTGTGTGTGTGTGTGTGTGTGTGTGTGTGTGTGTGTGTGTGCAGGGATGCTGGCTGTTAGGACAGAAAAGAAAAAAAAAAACAGGTGTGAGCTCCACAGGACTGGTTTATTTCAGAACAAACCTGTAAACCTGAGAGGGGCTATAAGGTCTTTATAGGGTCGTAAAGGGGGGCAGCTGTGGAAGGGCAAAGTCACAGTGGGACTTTCAAGGAGGAGAGTTCAGTACAGAGGAGTTGCGACTCTCCGCCCTGGCCCAGGCTTGAGGAGGTGTGTGTCGAAAGGTGGGCTGACAGTGATCGTGAGCTACAGCCGCATTCATGCTATGCTTATAGGTCTTACTCCCCATGACATGACACCAGCAGCAGGTGTACAAGCAGAAGGAGGGAGTGATTTAAAGTGGTCTTTGCTCAGATGATGATGGTGGTGGTCAGACTCCTCCACTGGATACTGAAGCCAGGGTCTTCTTTGGCTCCCTTTTCAAAAAACTGTTTATTCTGGGATTGGGTCTCACTGAGTCATTGAATTGGCAACGGTGTGTTGAACTTTCTTTCAGTCCTCCTCTCAGAGTCCTGGATTGCAGGCCTGGGCTCCTGTGCCTGCTCACTGTGATACTCTTGCTTTGGTTTCTGATGACTTAACAGTCCAAATTCAATCACCTTTTGTTCCAAAGCCAGTTGTTTTTTTTTTCTTGAGACAGGGTCTCGCTTTGTAGTTCAGGCTGGCCCTGAGCTCACTATGGTGCCCAGGCAAGCCGCCGCGAACTCAGCAATCCTCCTGTCTCTGCCTCCCAAGTGCTGGGATCACAGGCGTGAGCCACCACATCCGGCATTGTGGTATGTGGTGTTGATTGCTGGTGGGCGTGTCTCCACACCCAGCATTATATGTGGTTACCGGGGATCAAACTCAGGACCTTGCGCTTGCGAGGCAGGCGCCAGAACCACTGAGCTAACCCTCCAGCCCAGCCAGTTGTTTTTATAGGTTGAGTCCTAGCACTGGGAGCCCTAGCGGGAGAAGCATTAGTTGCCCGAAAATTTGCTGTATTGAATAATTCTGGAGTTGAATATTATAGTAATAACATTTGTGGGTGCCTGAGATGTGGAAATTCTACCAACCTTCCTGTGTCAGGGACTCCACCCGTTTGCTGGTTGCAGGTTTGCACCGGGTCGTGTTCACTAGCTGCTCTCATTGTGAACCAAGCTCAGCATCTTACTCTAAACTAATTTTCGGAGTGGCTAAAGCTCTGGGGGCCAGAGGAGGTACTTTGGCCTGGGATGAAGAGGCCCCTTTACTCTCATACCTCCACCTTCTTTCCTTGCCCAGCTCAGAGGTGTAGTGGGAGCTGCCAGTGGAGGTGGCCAGTAGATGCTCACAGCAAGGTTATAAACTGTCCTTCTATAGTAATAGAGTGCTGACTTTTTACCTGGGCACACTGCCACCCAGGTAAAAAAACAAAACAAACCAAAAAATCCCTCACAGTTTCCCAGCCTCCCTGTTCTTGTAAGCAGGTAAGTTAGTTAGAGATTAATATACAATCATTGAGGGACTGGTTCTTAAGGAAGTCAGCAGACACACACAGAAAAAGACATCAGAATTGTGGCTGGAGGTAAATTTGAAGAGAGCCAGGCCTCCAGATGGACAGGACTGCAGCCTCCCTGGAGATAGATGGCAATTTTAAATTACATAAAATTAGCACCCCTGGTCCCCAGGATACCGACAGGCATCAAACACAGAGGTGGTGACCAGAACTTGGACCTGTCCTCCCTTCCCTTTCAAGAATTCCCTCTTCTATGTACCCTCAGTACACAACTCTTTCACTATTGGACCAGTATTAGCTAAGTGGCTATACTTACAGTACCCCAGTGTGACTGCTGTGCAAGTTACCCCTGACAAGTTACCCACTTGGGACCCCTCCTGAAATCCACAGTCTGTCCTCTTTATTTCCAATAAAGCTGTCCTAACTTCCTCCTTTGGATCTTGACTTCATTCTCAATGTCTCAAGACATCTAACATGTTGGGAGTTATAGTTTTCCTCTGTCGCCATGGCAGTGATAGTGGGGTTTGTTAGCTGAAGTATGTGTGAGAGCTCCAGGATGTCCACCTAAGCAGAAGGAAGGAAGTTTAATCTTCTCCTTCTCCCTCTTTGTGGCCTGAAATATAGTTGTGATAGTTGGAGCTCCAGAGCTCATCCTGGACCCATCATAATTTTAGATCTTTAATTTCTATAGTAAAAGTAATGCAGACAGGTACAGCATTTGCATACAGGATTTTGAATACATAAGGCAGAATTAAAATGCTGAGCATTTTTAAAGGAGAAGCAATAGTGAAAATCCAGGTAGGGGTGAGACTGCTGAGGAAAGCAGAGTGAGGGACCCAGCAGTTAAAGGGGAGCAGAGAGGGTGGCTGGACCAGAGGCTTCCTCCTTTTGGGGGGCAGAAATTCAGGGCCAACCCCCCCCATCCCTGCTACAAGCTTGCGTGGAGCTTGATGTCTGTGGGCAACTCCCATGGGGACCAGCCTGGAGGCCCTTGCTGAAGCTTTCCATTCTTACCACGCCTAGGGCAGCGGCTGACGGACAGTTAACTATCTGCAAGCTGATCTCACTGAAGGGCAGTTGGCAAGGAAGTGCCGGGTAGTGATCCATCTGCAGGCCTCAGAGGGCTGAAGACCATCAAGTAAGACTGGCCTGTCCTGGCCTCTGGCAATTACGAAGACAATGGTGGCCTCAGAGAGAAAAATGCCACCTTGGGCAGAGTGACTGGGTTGTGGGTGGACTGGTTGCCATCTTGGGAAGGAGAGGAGAGATGCCTGAGGGATGTGGGGGGCTCACGCTGGGGCAGGAACGTCCTTGGGAGTGGTGCCACTCTGGCTCTCAGTGGCCTGCCCACTGTTTCACTTCTTATATGTGTTAATATCTTTCCATGTCCCACAGCCGGAGTCCAAATTCCTGGAACACGGCCTGTTTACAGCCACCATGCACAAAGTAGGGGCTCCATCGATGCCAAGCACCTTTCCTTCCTCCAATCAATGTTTCCTGAAAAACATCTGAGCTGGAAGTGACCTGGGCCAGCATGGTGGTGCTGTGTGTGTTGGCAACGGGGCATCACAACACAGGAGAGGAAGCTGAGTGTGGCGGCGCAGGCTGAGGCCAGAGGGTTGGAAGTTCCAGTCCAACCTGGGCAACTTAGCAACTTAGTAAGACCTCGTCTCAAAATAAAAATAAAGAAATGAATAAACAAGGGCTAAAGATGTAGTTTAGTGCAAATGTCCTGGGTTCAGGCCTTAGAATCAAAAACAAAACAAAGGCAAAAGCAAGAACCAGAGGAGGCCTCAGAGAATGTGTGGACTAGAAAGGTTTACAGACAGCTGAGTTAGGCAGAAACATTACAGCCAGTCCGATAGGGCTGAGTTCTTCCAAGAGTCAGGACAAAGGTGAAACGCACTGCCGCTGCCGCCGGAGACACATCTGATGGAGGCTGGGACTCAAGATAAAGACAAGTTGACCGGACTTGCATACCTTCTTAAAGGACAAACACCAGGCCCAGCGAAGCCTAGATAGGTATCAGCCACCCCGGCGGGTGACCAAGACCTCTGGACCCACTATTTCCTAGAAGTCTTTGTTCTTCCTACCCACACTGTTACGTGACTTGTTTTCCAGTTGGACTACTCACCTAAGTAAGTGACTGTACTTGTCGCCTTATTCATGGCTGTGGCCCACGTTGTACCCACGTGGGTTTTGCTCCTCTGTAAAGTGGGGTCCCTGGCTACCCCCTCAGGTACCCTGCCCCTCAGGAGCTATCCTATTAATAAATATCTTCCTACTTTGACCTCCATTGTTTCTGGATTTCATTCTTTGACTTTTAGAGAATACAAGTTCAGTGTGTCAGACAGCCAACAGGTTTGGAGATAAAATATTTCATATTTCATGTCAGGTATTATTTCCTGTTATCAAAGGAACCACTCTGGCCTCCCCAGTGGTGCAGAGAGCCCTGGAGGCCAGACCGGGAGGACCTGTGGAACCAGGGCAGGAGGGGTGGGAGGCCCACACATCAGGTGATGCGGGAAGTAAATCCACAACATTGAGCCACATGGCATTTTATTCTGGGCTCAAATAGTATAATGAGGTACACATTTCACTTACCACGGACACCCCTTCCCCTCAGAACAGACAGGCCCCCTGCCTGCTTGCAGTGAAGCTGAGAAGCCCGAGGGGCCGGCCCCGGGGCTCTGGCAGAGGGAGGGTGAGCTCCAGGTTACACAGGGAGTGGGGCTTGTGCTGCAGGGGAAGCCCAGCTGCCCAGTGGCTTAAAGGAGTCGCAGGGTTATGCCTTCCCGGCTTCTAGGGACAGTCGCACGGAGACATTCATTTCTTTCCAACTTTTTTCCTCCCTTGCTCTCCCTCCTCCACCCTACCCTCCTTCCCTTTCCTTTTTTCCTTCTCCTTTCTTTTCTTTCCTTCCTTCCTCTCTTCCTGAGCTCTTTCCCTTTTTATATTATCAGGGAGTGAACCCAGGGCATTTGCACAGAGCTACAAATCCAGCCTATCACTTTCCTTTTGCCTGGCACCACTTTTTGGTCGGTGCCGTATAGTAGCCTAGACTCGCCCTGGGCACAGCCTCCTGTGATCTCCAGGAAAGCGGCTGCTGCTCACGTAGTGTTGTGCGTGCAGCTCCTCACTCATCACACAAGAGCCTGGATCGTACCTGCCCAGAGGTGGTAACTGGGGAGATGGGTATGTGCCGTGTGGGTAGCCCGGCTTCCAACTGTGACACCCACAGGAACCACATAGGGGTGGGGGTGGAATGGGCAGGAGAGGGGCCGTCTCTGCAGGGGGTTCCAGTCGGTGTGACGGGGTGGTGCCTGAGGACCTGCCTTTGTGATCAGCTCCCCACCACACTTTGAGCAGCAGGACTGTCACCCAAAGCCCAATTTTGCCAAGTGTTGGGTACCTGTCACTACTCACCTCCCAGCCACAACGGGCTGCTCAGGGAGCAGGCTGGCTGGGGGAGGGAGAGAGCTCAGACCATGTGCTTTTCTGCCCTTTTGTGTCCAGCATCCATCAGCCTGGGCACATCCGTGTCTCAGGTGATACCTTTCTTCAGTGGTGTCCTGGCCCTGCTGATTGGAGGTCCCCGGGCTTTCCCAGGGGCTGGGGAAGCTATCTTTGACAGGGCAGGGAGGAAGAGGTCTTTCTGGGGGGCTGCACTTGGTTTTCCAAGTGGCTCCTTCCTCCCTTCATTCTCTAAGAGTGGAGTGTGCTGGCCTCGGGGTTTCCACAACAAACACTTAGAGATCAGTGACCTCACCTGGAAACCAGATGGCCAGGGTGGTGAGCAAGGTGAGCCCTCGGCTTGGCCGTCCCTGCAGCTTGCCCAACAGTCCAGGTTGGGTCCCCACTATGGAGGCCTGCTGTGGTCTTGGCCTTGCCTGGCATTCTGTTGGGGCTGCGTGCTCAGCCACAGCTGCCTGGTTGGTGTCATGACTAACAGCAGCCCCAGGCTCTAGGTGGCTGGAGAGGTGCTGGCTCCATGGGTCACCTGCTGGGCTTTGTGGGTACAGCCACTAAGATGTCCCTAACACCCTAATTAGGCCTCACAGCATCAGACTTCCTGCTCATACCCTGATTCATAAAAGTCAAAATCATAAAATATTTTGATGTTAGATATTATAAGAATATAAGTACCTTAAAATTTGTAAAGCCTGAGAGTGCTTCCCAGTCATGGAGCCTCCCCACCAGGAGGAGGGAGAGGGGAGAGGGCCTGAGCCTGACCTCTTGGGAACTGAGCCCCTCTCTCTGGCCTTAATTCTCCCTGCACTTGAGAAGACCCTTGGGAGTCTGTGGCCATCAGACCCTCCCCTATAGGGAAGCAGGGAAAGAAATCCCAGCACTATAAAACTCCAGGCTGGCTCCTCCTTTTCCTTGTCTCTCCCCTTCCCCTGGCTTTATTTTTCTGGTGGAAGGCCCAGGCCACCCTCCTGCCCTCCTGGCCAGAGAGCAGGGCTGGTGGTGTGGGTGTGAGGCCTGCAGGATAAGTGGGCTACCCAGCCTAGGAAGGACACTGGCTCTTCATGCGTTTCTTCTTCTCCACTGCCAGGCGCAGGGCCTGGAGGAGCTTGTCTTTGTTGTTCAGGACGTTATACTCTGAGAGCTTCACCAGCTTGTCAAAGGCAGCTTCTGTGTATGTCAGCTCCTTGGTGGCATAAGGGGACTTGGCGCCATAAATGTTCACTTGCCCCAGCTCCATTTCCTCAGGGCTCCGCTCCACACCTGGGCAGCAGAAAGACTGGCTGCAAGGATTTGTTTGTGCCCTGCACGCATGGACGTTGCACACAAACGCGCGCGCGTGCGCGCACACACACACACACACACACACTCATGCCCTTGGGGGAGGGCATAGCCTTTTCCTCTGGGTTTGCCCTAACACTCTCTGGTTCCAGGCACACGGCCGGGTGTTGGGAAACGCTGAGTGGACTATAAGGAGTAGAGAGTGGGTGGGCTGTCCTCTTCCTTGCCAAAGACAAGATGGTTCTACCTGCAGTGAAGCCTGGTTTCCCACTGTACTATGGGGTTTCCACAAATCTCAAGCACGCATTCAGGCCAAGGATGGAAGGGCTGGGGACAGAGAGGAGACAGTCACCTGGTGCCTTGTACTTCTGAAAGGTGTCATTGATGAGCGGGAAGAAAGTCACAATGGGGGCATCAGGGTCCTGGGACTGTGCCATCAGGTAGCACTCCTGGAGGTTTTTGTCATCTTCCTGGATGTCATAGCTGGGGAAGGGAATCCCCTGCTCACTGCAGTACTCACAAGTCTGCTTCATGGGCTGGAATATCACAGGGGACAGGTCTGAGGGCTGAGAGCTGAGGGCGGCTAGGAGATGCAGTCCTTGGACCCACCTTCCTGACTGCTATGCACCCATTGCTTTGACAGTTTGTGGTATTTTCAGACAAAGCCAGGTCAGGATAGAACCCCTAGAGAGCGGGTTGGTGTAGGTCCTGTTGCAAGCTCCTGCCACAGGTGAAATGCAGAGAAGTCTCCTGGGCACATCCTCAGCAAGGACCTGCATGGACCCAACTGGGAGCCTATGGGGGAACAGCGACAGGAGCTGTGCTTGTGCACGTGTGTGGGTTTCCAGTAGTTTCTTCTTCTTCCTCTTCTTTCTTCTTCTTCCTCTTCATCTTCTTCCTCCTTCTCTTCTTCTTCTTCTCTTCCTCCTCCTTCTTCTTTTGGTACCAGGGGTCAAACTTAGGACCTGGCACTTGTGAGGCAGGTTTCAGAACCACTGAGCTAAATCCCCAGCCTGACATGTGCAGATTTGGACATGACAATGTCACAGGGCTGGACTCTGAAAAAATATCTTTAAACATGTGATGCAGCAGAAAGAGCGATGAACTTAAGTGTTCGATCCCCTTGGTTCTGCACCTGTCCAACAGCTCGTCTGCTGTGTGGCCTCAAGCAAGCCACAGACATGCCCTGTGCCTCTGTAACTCAAGAGACAACAGTGGCTGTGTCTTAACTTCAAAGAGCTACTGGGGTCAGGACCAGGTGAGGCCAGGTGCAGGAAGGTACATCATTACTTATTTATAAACTTAGGTCATGAACATTGCTGTCATCTTGATCATTTGTCAGTACTTCTTGTTCCCCAGCTTTGGGACAGGACCAGCTCAAAGGAGATCAAAACCAGTGTCTTTTTTTTTTTTTGAGACAGGGTCTCGCTTTTGTAGTTCAGGCTGGCTCTGAGCTCACTATGTAGCCCAGGCAAGCCTTGAACTCAGCAATCATCCTGCCTCTGCCTCCCGAGTGCTGGGGTTACAGGTGTGAGCCACCACACCCAGCACTATGGTATGTGGTATTGATTGCTGGTGGGCGTGAGTCTCCATGCCCAGCACTGTATATGGTTACCAGGAATTGAACTCAGGACCTTGCTCTTGAGAGGCAGGCGCCGGAACCACTGAGCTAACACTCCAGCCCCAGCGTCTTTTCTTGAAAGGGCCAGAACTTTTCAAAAGTAAATGGAGATCTTTTTGGTCCTGGTTCTTTAGTGTAATTACATAGAGGACTATCGTTCTTGGGAAAGGAGGGTTCTGTATGATTATTTTTGAAAGCAGAGCATTCCAAACTCTTTAAGTGGTACGAAACTTCAGAGTGGACTAGGGTCAGTTAAGTTCCCCGGACCCAATACTGGGGGTTGAACCCAGAGATTTGCACTGAGCTACAACACCAGCCTTTTTGACTCTGAAACAGGGTCTCACTAAGTCACTCAATTATCCAAGATGGGCTGATCCTTGTGATCCTCTTGCCTTAGCTTTCTGGAGTGCTGAGGTTATGGGTGTGTGTGTCACCATACTTGGCTTATTGAAGTTTCTTTTGAAATCTTTAAAAAACCTGATGGTTAAGTATGGCCAATGCTCAAAGACAAGAATAAAATCAGGATTTGCTAGGTGAATTTAGATCTACCTCAGGCCTGGTGGCTGCCCCCAAACTTTAACCCATTGGCCATGCACCATGCTGTAGGACCTGAGCTCCTCCCAGGCCAAGCCTCAGAGCCTCGGGGTAGCCAGTTCTCCCTTCACAGGTGCTGAGGCCACTAATACTGTGACACTGGTTCTGTGGACCCGCACTGGGTGGAGCACTCACCTTTGTCTGGGACCCAGCACAGTAGTTGAGGTGGATGACGAGATCGACTCTTCTCTCTTGCCTGAGAAGGGGTGCGTAGCTAGAGTTAACGAAGAATGCTGTGTCCAGCAAGCACAAGTGCTTGGCAAACTCTGTCAGCTGGTTTGGAGAGGTGTCCAGCACCGTGTCTGAAAGCCAAGACTTCCAGTTGCCAGGGTGCCATGCTCCAAGGCACCTGCTGGGTGAATGCTCTGCCAGGAGCTTCCACCCCAAAGCCTGGGCTGCCAGCCTCTCACACCCCCAGCTTCTCTTCTCTCTCCTTTGCTTTCCCTTTACTGTTCTTTATTCTTTCTCTTTCTTTTCTGGTACTGGGGGTTGAACCCAGGGCCTTTGTACTGAGCTACATCCCCAACCTATTAAATTATTATTTTTTTTAATTTTGAGAGAGGGCCATGCTAAATTGCCTAGGCTAGGATCAGGTTTGTGATTCTCCTGCCTCAGCCTCTCTGAGTGCTGTGCACTGGGATTTCAGGCATGGGCCTCCACACTCCAGCCTTCCCCCTTCCCAGACTGTGCCACTCCTGGACCCACAGCTCTTCCCGATGGGGTTGTGAATAACAACCCAGTTTGAGGATTTCAGCAAGTCCTTTAGGGGTCATGCACAGTGATGCCCTCTGACCTAAGATCATCCCATAGTCCAGGGCTGCCAAGGCCTAAAACCCAGGCGATGAGGACAAGGGTTTACAGGCAGGACTCCGGCAGCCTTTGCAGGTTACGGGCAGATCAAAGAGGATAGAAAGTCAGTCTTCCGGGCTTAGCAGGAGGAGGTGGTGAATGGAAAGGAGGAGAGCATGGTTAAGACGGGCCCTGCTACTCACTATGCAGGGTTTCCGGCACTAGACCACCCCTTCCCACTGCAGGGAGACCGCTTTAATACCCCAACCTCCAGCACAGCTGCAGGAAACAAGGGCCTGTGATTCCCATCTGTAGGAGCTAGCCATTGCTAGAAGGCGCGGTTGCAGGATTGTTTGTTAATACCCATAACGCCCCCTGCTGGCACACCCATAATCTATTCGGGCAGACAGGCTGAAGGTTAGGGAAACAGGACAGAGTCCTCCTTTACCCAGGGCAGTTCCGCCTCCACTGCTCTCCCGACAGGACTGGGCTCAGGGGAACACCCATGGGTACCTTTCCACTTCTGGAAGTGGCTGTTTTGGAGATAGTCAGTGTGTAGTTGCAGCCCATTCATGAAGTTGTGGAACTTGGACACAAAGGACCGGTAGGTGAGGACTTCTCGGAAAGTATTGGACAGCCAGGATGCCGGGGTCACTACTGTGGTCTCCAGGATATTAGCATCACATTTGGGGATTTCAGGCAACAGTGGCTCATCTTCTGCAGGGAGGGGAGATCGGGGAGGTCATATGAGCTGGGGGGCCCCAGATTGCTTAGGTGAGCCACCCCTGACTACCTGCCCCAGGAGGGTCTGAAAGTACAGCCAACACCTTCCATGTCTCACCAGGCCAGGGCCTGGCCATGGTGCCAGGGACCCAGGTCAGAGGCATAAGCAGGGGCTGGCACTGGAGACCAGAGGTCTCAGATCCCTACCTACCACGCTCTCCCAGGCCCTGGGTCATGC
This sequence comes from Thryonomys swinderianus, assembly GCA_004025085.1. NCBI lineage: Eukaryota > Metazoa > Chordata > Mammalia > Rodentia > Thryonomyidae > Thryonomys > Thryonomys swinderianus. The sequence continues at coordinate 33,674 of PVIC010005998.1, read as the reverse complement.
TGCCCACTGGCCTCAGTGCCTTCCACGTCTGTGGGCCACAAGGCGGTAGGGGCACATGGGGTAGGTCCTCTGTGCCTGCCCCACACAGCGGAAAGCCAGCGGGTCACCCACCGATGTCATGTATCTTCTCTCTCGTCCACCTGTGGAAAAACTCCTCCGAGGTATTGCACAGATTCCAGGCGTCGAGTAGGTTCAGGGAGAAGATGCTGCTCCACAAACCTAGGGAGCAGAGCCATGAGCGGCATCCCCGGAGCCCGGGCCCTGCAAACCCAGCAGCCTCTGCCTTTCCCGGTGCCCTCCCATCTGGGCATTCAGGGCTGGGGGACTCGGACTCCCTTCTCTCATGAGCAGCTGCCCAGCCCTCCATGCTGGGAGCTGATCTGGACAAGGCATGGCCCGTGCAGGGGCTGTGTGCAACAAGTGTAGGCTTTGATTTCTGATCCAGATCCACCCCTGGTGTCAGGTCACAGAGCTGGTATGTTTAGGTCCATGCCTGGCACATAGTGAGGTCTGAAACATGCAATGTCATCTCATTATTTTAAAAATGTAACAATAATAATAATATTCATTAACTTTCTCACGTACATTGACACAGTGGGATCCTCTGCAAGGTAGGTGTACTCTTAAACCCACTTCACAGATGAGAAAACCGAGGCTCAGAAAAGTTAGGCAATTTAGCCAACTTCACACAGCTAATAAATGAAGAACCAGAGTTCAAATCCAAGTGTATTAATTACAGTTTTTAGAGCCATCTGATTGCTAACATAAGTGTTTAGGAGAAGGAAAGGCCACTGTGGGCTGTGGGCTTCTTGGTGGTGTCACAAAAGGATGCACATGAGTTGGGCCTTCTGGAATGGGCTGGATTAGGATAGAAGGAGGAGTTTACTGTAACCAAGGCCAGGAAGATGGTCTGCACTCTGAGGTCACCCTTTGGCAGATGCGGTTGAGATGCTGAAGGGAAGAACCAAGAGTGAACATCACCATTGCCCCTGGGCTCAATGGGTGAGGCTCAGGACTAACAGGGGGTCTAGGAGCGGGGCTGGCTGGGCAGCCCTGTGGCTCTGTCCTCTATCCTGCAGTCCCTTTTGCCCAGGGGCTGAGCTGGCACTTGGCTGCCGGCACCCAGCAGGGAGGGAGTGGGGGGGTCTGCAGGCTTCTGGCTCAGCCTGCCCCAGCTGGGCTGCTTCTGTGTGTGTGTGTGTGTGTGTGTGTGTGTGTGTGTGTGTGTGTGTGTGATGTCAGGCCTTTCTGGGCCAAGAAGGCCACAGGGAGGCTGGAGGGCCAGGGGCCCCTTGGGGAAGCCCTCCGCCCTCCTCTAATCCAGGAGCGCCCGGGCCCCTTGCCAGTCACCTAGTGTGTAGCACATCCGCGATTCAGGGAGCCTCTTCATCAGCCTTCCCATGAAGAACTCAGAACCGAAGAGCTCGGTGGGGACAAAGGCCCCATATTTCTGCATGCCCACCTCGTAGGGGGAGAACTCGCACCATTCTGCAGAGGAGGGGGCAGGGAGGGCGTCAACTCCAGGCCTGGAGCGGGCTGGCCCCTCCCTCTCGCTCTCGGCCTGCGGCCGCGGGAACAGAAAAGCTGCAGTTCCTAAAGCGGACACGCGGGGCACCCGCTGCCCTTCGTTGGCAGCGGGCAAAACAGTTTTGCAAACTGTTGGGATCCTTTGCTCCTCAAAGCAGGTAAATAGGGGCCAAACTGATCTGGATGCTAGGGAGGTCTTCCCCGACTCCTCTAGACAACTTAAGAGATGTCCAGGACGCCCTTTCACAGCTTTGATGTCTCCCAGTCCTCTCAAATGCACCCATAAACCGCCACCCACCCTTGGGACAGAGCAGACTGAGGAAGCAAAAGTGATTCCTTCAGTTTTCTGACATGGAGCTTGGCAGATTGTGTGTGGGGAGACCTGGAGGTGCTGGGTGCCTCTGCCCGCCCAGAAGGGGCCTGCCTAAGTCCCTGGCCACCAGTGTTACCTCGGAAGTCCTGGTTGCTTACATCATCCTTGACATTGATGGTGAGGTAGATAGGTAAGGGGTTCTGGCCCCGGCACACAGCAGCGCGTTGGTCTGAGAGTTTGTACTCACTGCTCTGTGGGGAAAGACACTGGTTCAGGGAAGCAGAGAAGAAGCCATCTTGGGGAGGGGCAGGTGGGAGGGGAGGGCCACGAGGACATTCCTGGGGACCCAGCAGCCAAGTAGGAAGATGAACACAGGGTGCCCCAGTGATCAGGGCCAGATATCTAGGCACCACACCGCCTGGGCCGGAAGTAAGCCACAGATCCAGGGAGGCGCCCAGGCCACTGTCACTGTCAGTGGGCTCAGAGGAGGACAGAGGCCCCCAACAGCATTCCAGCCTTGCTTCTTGAGGGACCTTGGCCCTTCTCCCCACTAAACCCTCAAAATACTTAGTACTAGCTATGTCTGATTCCTTTCTGAATCACCAGTAGCAAGACCAGTTCCTGGCACACACTGAGAGTGTTTAGTGAAAAGACTGAAGGAAGGAGTGAGTGAATACTGAAGATGAGGCTCAAATCGTCCCTGGTTGCTCACGTTGTCTGATTTTCTAGAACAATGGACCTACTAGAAAATAATCAGCTGCCCCTCCTTTTGGCAAGCTCTGACTTGAACGCACAATTGCAGCACCTTTAGGAGCTCAGTTGTCCTCCAAGGGGAATGTGGGGAGACCCTGGGCCACCTCCTGCCACCATGGGCCCCGGGCTTCATGGCTCACAGTCCAAGGATGCAGTGGGTTGTGAAGCCTAACCCCTTGGTGCCCAATGAAGATGCTCTGGGCCTGGGGAGGCAGAACACCTACCTCGTCCCACAGACAGGACTCTAGCAGCAGGCCCCAGAAGTCCGTAAAAGTGACCTTGTAGCCTTGCTGGCTGCGCTGCCGGAGCTCCTCCTTGAATCTGAAGAGCTGGTCCGGGAACAGGGAGGGCATCTTGTCTTTGACAACATGTCTCCGGGCCTCGAAGACGGCAGGCTCCAGGTTCTTGGAGGACCACTCTGGATCTCGGTACAAATTAGCCATGGTCCTGGGGAGACAGGAGTGGCTGAGAGGGTTGACCCAGCCCTGGTCTGATCAATTTGGGTCCAGTGGGGGAGAAGGCAGGCAGGCCATGGGGATCCTAAACCTGTCAGAGGAGCCTGGGAGAGAGTGAGGCTGGGGATGCGGGTGGGAGGGAGGGTGAACCTTATGACTTAGGACTCAGAATTTAATCGCTGCCATTTCTCCATGCATGCTGGGTGCAGCATATGGCTTAGGATGAAGATTTGGACCCAGATCTTCTCAGGCTCAAAGCAGGCTGTGCCCCTCACTGGCTGTTTGATTTAGGCAAGCTATATAATGATTCTTTGCCTCAGTTTCCTTTTCTGTGAGGTGAAGGGAGTCTGACCACTGTCCAGCTCAGAGTTCTCATCTGATCACAGAAGCACCACAGTATAGCTCTGGAAAGTGGCAGCACCCAGGAAATGCTGGGCCGCTAGCCAGCCCAGGTGTGGCCATCTCAGCCCTGTGCTCCCTCCATGTTCTCCCGCATTCCTTCTCATGATTATAACACTGGCTAAAGGTCTAATTCAGTCCTTTTTCTTCTGAACTCACACTTGGGTCATGAGGAACAGCAATTTAAGGTGGTGACACGTCTGCCCTGGCCCCCTTCTGGGCCTGGCTTCTGTCTGCCTCTCCTTGGCCAGGCCCTGGTTGCCTGAGGCAGGACATGGAAGGGCTCTATCCTGCACTGAATGATCCCTGCTCTCTAGAAGGTTACTCTGTTCCTTTTATACTTCCAAAACGCTTTCAAAAATCTTTGCTAACTGTTGTTTTCAAGAGAATATTTTCCAGCCAACAAGGTGGCACACACCTGTCAGACCAACACTCTGGGAGCTGAGACAAAAGGATTGCATGTTTGAGTCCAGCCTGGACTACTTTGCAATTTAGCCAGACCCTGTCTCAAAATAAAAAATAAAGGACTGACAATGTTGCTCAGTGCAGAGGATTCAATCCCCAGTACTTTTAAAAAGTTTTTTAAAAAAATGAAATAATATTCCCACTCTTTGCTCAGGCTAGAGCCCTTCCAGCCTTCCCCCTCCCTGGCTGTGCCTGAGGCTGGGCAAGGGGGACACAGATGCCCCTTGATGTTGTTGAAAGTGAGTTACCCCACGGTCCGCCATCCTGAGTGGTCTCTGGCTTGAAGACAGGGCACCCTGACTGGGTTCACACTCCTGGTCTATACTCATCACCTGAGTGACCCTCACCAAACTACTGCTTCCCTAGCTGTAAAATCACTCCAGGAAAATTTGGCTGATCTTCCTCATCAGCAGACCTTGGCAGACCTTGGCATCCTGGACGGAGAGTCCAGAGGAGTCCCCTCGAGAAGGAGGCACCTGTTCAGCGCAGAGACCACATGGCATGCTCAGCCCTTGCCTCCTTCCCACCTGGGCAAAACCTCCGGGCCCTGACAACTTTCCAGAGCTGCCTCAAATCTGCTTGCTCAAATGAGAGAGACATGCAGCTCCTCTAGGGTAAAAGAGACAGCGAGAGGCCTCCAGGGCTCCCTGGGCTGCCAGTCACCGCCATGACAGGACGTACTTTTGGGTGCTCCTGCCCCAACCTCCGAAGCCAGCGCCACACGAGGACGATGGTGGTTCCCTTCCACCAAAACAATACTAAATAGCAGATGTTATAATTCTGTTGTATTAAGACAAGTATATTAATGTTATTAATTAGAACATTTTCTTGCCGTGTGTGGTGGCACATGTCTGTAATCCCAGTACTTGGGAGGCTGAGGCAGGAGGATTACCACAAGCCTGAGCTATACAATGAGTTCAAGAACAGCTTGAGCTACATAGTGAGAATTTGTGTCAACAAACAAAAACATTTTCTTTAACCTAGAAGCCTATTTTCTCTTGATTTAATGAGACATTTTTATGTATCATGAGCCCTGTCAGGAACCCACTGCCCCTGCTCAGCCCATGGGCAGCAGGCCTGCTCCTTACCAGGTGGCCCCAGACAGGCCGGAGATGTAACTGCTGCAGTGGAGAAGGTTCAGCTTCTGCAGACCCAGCAGGTGACCGTACAAGGAGGTCATGGACCTCGCTCCGCCCCCAGTGGCCATGATGGCTATCAAGGGTACCTGGGGGGTGGTGGAGGCAGGTTGATGGGCTCAGGCAGGCTGGGTTGGCAGACAGACCCCTGATAGAGCCAACCGCAGGGGAGCACTGCTGGCTGGAGGCAGGGCAGAGGGGACGGAGCGGTCAAGCTGCCCTCACGGAGCAGTGGGCTGGGGATGGGCTGGAGCTGGGCCTCTGCGCCTGGCCCCAGTGTGTTGAGAAGGCTCTGGCGAGTCGTGGGCGGCCAAGGCTAGAAGGTTCATCTTATTCCCACTGCAGGCCTCAGGTGACAGGCGACAGGACTGGGACAGGGTTAGGGACAGTCCTATCTTCCAGGGACACATGTCATGGTGGACACCAGCCTGGGGCTGACGCACAGCACATGCTCAGCCCCACTGTGTATGAGAGCAGGAAGAAGTCAGTTCTGATGTGGGAAGAGCTGGGGCACCCAGGGCTTGACACGGGTTTAAGACGCTCTTAGTGAGTTTCTCCAAAGATGGAAGGAAGATGGGGCTTTGGCCAGAATTCTCTGTTTTCGTTTAGCAGTGGCTACAAGAGCTGTCAGTGGGCTGAAGTCCATTTACAGGCCCCTCCACCCCCAGCCTCCATCTGCATGAGGCCAGACTGAGAAGGTGGTATGGGGACAGCCTCCACCCTGGGCGCTGTGAGCCTCATCCCCATGAGTAAGTTGGCACAGGGCTCTGGTCCTGTCTACTGCAGCAGTCACAGCCATGGCAGGAAGGCCATGCTGTGGCTGCTCAGGACACAGAAGGGTTGGGTGGCTGCTGGGGTACGGTGGTGGCCAGGATTAGCTCGGCCCAGAGACACCCCAAGCCCAGGCCAGCTCCGCTGTGTGCCCACCTCATCCTCAGCCAGATCCTCCTCCAGCTGCAGCACCTGCTTCAGTGCCTCGGCCACCACCACCTTCCGCTTCTCCAGAAACTCCAGCTCCTCAGAGCATAGGTTGAAGCCTAGCCGTACATCCAGTGTGTCAGGGCTGGGGGACAGAGAACCCTGGCTGAGCAGGCCAACCCCATCTTCGCCTTCAAGGGGCAAAAGGGCTTTAGGGTCCCTTGGACCCAGGCTAGAAGCCTAATTCTGCTGTATACCACGACTGCAGCCTTGGGCTTCTGCATTCTTGTCCGTAAAATGGCGCTTCCCCTCAGCACTGACTTTGGCACTGAGTGATAGCCTGTGGAAAGCCACAAACTTTAACGGGCAGGCTGGTACTCACAAAAGAATATCCTACTTGCACTAGGGCCTCCTTGATACTTGTGGCCCCCTCAGCAGTATCTGGAAAGTTCAGGAGAGCCTCCCTCAGGTAATTTCAATAGCTTGAGGCCCAACATGGGTGACAAGGGGCCCTGAGATCCTCTTGGCTCTATGGACTCTTTGGAGCTTGATAAACCAGCTCCTCATTCCCACAAAACTCACTTCTTCACTCAACCCTTCTTGACTGCAGAATCATAGTCCTCCTGCATTTGTGCTACTGACTAAAGCTCCTCACATCTCTGACCTCGCCGTGCCCCCTAGGTCTTCAGGGCCAGGGCAGGAGGTGCCATGACATGCCCAGACCTTCCCTGACCTGTCCACACTCTCCTCAAGCTACTTCCTGGAAAGGGCCTGTCTGGCTTTAGAGCCCCAGGTGCAGCCTGACTTCTGCTGCCCTCACCGCAGGCCCTTCCTGCCCCTTGTGCCCCTGCACCCTCCAACACCCAGCCCGGAAGGCAGTAAATCATCATGATCTTGGTTAGGAAGCAGTTTCTTAGATATGACACCAAAAACACAAGCAGAGGAGAAAATCAATGGGCTCCATCCAAATTAAAAGCTTCCGTTTTTCAAAGAACACCATTGAAAACACACACACATATACACAAAGCACTAAAAAAACCCTACAATGTACTGAATAGGAGAAAATATTTGTGACTTAGGTATATTATAAAGCATTCTGTGGGGTTTTTTCTGTTTTTGTTTTTTTTGTACCAAGGATCTAACTGAGGACCTTGTGCTTGTGAGTCAGACATCAGAACCTCCACCCCTTATGAGGAATTTGTACTCAGCATATACAACTAACTTTCACAACTTAAGGCAAGCAGTCCACTTAAGAAGTGGGCAAAGCCTTCCTCCCAATCAAGGAAGAAGAGATGGCCAACTAGCAGGTGAAGTGTACAAGGTATCTGTGTGTGTAGTGTAGTTTCAGAGTTAGACTAAAGTGGCCAGACACAGATTTAGTCTTGTTGTTTGTTCACAAATTGGGGAAAACGTCAATTTATTAAACCATAGTTCATGTACTCGTACTCAAGCTCTGAACTTGGACTTCCTTTGGGTAGTGATCATTCAATTCTAGTTTTATAACCTGGAAATCAGACTGTTGCTTTCACATGATGTATGCAGTATCTCATGATTAGAGTTTGCTTTGTTTTACAGTATCTGTACTCTTTGTATTTGTTAAGAGGTATTTTGTAAACAGATGATGTATTTCTCCATTAAAAACACAATAAAATTTTTAAAAAGTGGTAGACAAAGGGTTTGGATAGACAGACAGGTCTCTGGGGAGGGATACGAATGGCCGATAAAATCACTACCACTAGCCTTCAAGGAAATGCAGACAGAAACCACAACACACTGCTTCACACCTATCAGTATGGAAAGTTAAGAAGGCAGCATGGAAGGGTTACTTTACCAGGGCATGGACTTCATATGTAGATCGTAATTCTCATTCTGAGGATGGAGAGATGAATGACTCATCAGAGATAATAATTCTGAGCCAAGGATCCCAACCAGAGAGGCAGACTGGCCATACCACCAGCCCACGCATGCTCCAGCCACTTCATGTCCCCTGGATGTGACCTTCCCCACCATCTTTTTTCTTTTTTTTTTTTTTTTGAGACAGGGCCTTGCTTTGTAGTTCAGGCTGGCCCTGAGCTCACTATGGAGCCCAGGCAAGCCTGGAATTCAGCAATCCTCCTGCCTCTGCCTCCTGAGTGCTGGGATTACAGGCGTGAGCCACCACGCCCGGCACTGTGGTATGTGGTATTGATGGCTGGTAGGCGTGAGTCACCACGCCCAGCATTGTATGTGGTTACCGGGATCCAAATCAGGAACTGGTGCTTGGCAGGCAGACGCTGGAACCACTGAGCTAAATCTCCGGCCCACTTCTCCGCCATCTTATAGGGCCTTCACGTTCTGTGGCTTCTCCACCTCCCACCTCCCAAGACCCTTGGTACTTCCGGAGAGACCTCACATGTCCCCTTCCCCTGTGTCCCCTGGGCTGGCCTGGCCCCCCAGACCCAGGAGCTCCAGACTGACCTATTGGGAACCCCTTCCCAGGCCAGGCCCTTACCACAGGCAGGGTCACTGCTTGGCCATCAGAAAGGCAGTCGAGGGGCTGGCAGACAGGACCACTCTTGCGTCCACTGCAGCAGCTGAGCTGGAAAGACATGTGGGCTGGGTGAGGGGAGGAGGACGGGGTGGGCACCCAGTGTCCCCCTGCCTCTGCGCTCTCCCAGTGCCATCATGACCACTGTATAGCATACCAAACAGTCCCAGTGGCTCTTGGGCACAGACACCTGCAAGCGGGGCTGGAAGTACTTGGGGTAGTGGAAGGAGGCAGGGTCAAGGCTGCAGGGTTCCCTGCAGGGCGAGATACGCTGGGTGTTTTCGAAGGACTCGGTCACTGTCACCAGCAGGTCTTTCACTGAGGAAGAGGACAAAGGTGAAACTCCTGGGAAGCTCCTCTCTTCCCACCCTCCTTGTCCCAGAAAAAAAGCCTATGTGGAAGAGTCTGGAGGGGTCCACGTGCCCTGGGCCCAGGTTACAGTGACTCAGTCCTGCTCTGTCTGCAGGATAGGGCCTGGAATCCGTGTCTTGACCAGGCTCTGAACACTGCTGACAAGTGAGGTTCCCAGGAAGCCCTGCAGGCTGCTGAGGGTGTACCAGGGTCACTGCCACTCATGACAGCATCAGCCCGGAGGGCCCTGTGCCCTGATCTCCTCTTGGGACAAGCTGGACTGCAGGGGCCTGGGGCAGGGCAGTGAGTGGCATCTCTGGATCTCTTCTGTCCCTTCCCCCTAGCAGTTACCAGGACTCTGGGAAAGGTGAGCTGGCTAGAAAAGGGGACATAGCTAAAGGGAGCAAAGGGTTTGGGCCGTAACTGTCCTGGGGTGCAGAGCAGCTGGGTGTGGGTAGAAGGGGTAGCCTGGTCCAGACCCAGGATGCCAGGCTGGGGCTCAGGACCTGAGGGTGGGGGATGCTGAGGGGTTTTGACCAAGCTTCCTCCTGTGTCCCCAGCCTAGCCTTTGAGCAGAGCAGGCCATAGATGGTGCCAGACTTGGGCATGTCCAGCCAGCCCTCCCTGTTCAGCCCCAGTAGGGACTGAAGTGCTCACTTTTCTTCCTTTTCCTCTGCCTCCTGGATTCTGCATGAACTTCTAGGCAAGAGACTTGGCGAGACTGTAACAAAGCAGAGGGCGTCACTGGGACTTGGCTCCGTGCACATCTTCCCCTCGTCCAGGCCAAAGGCAGGTGACTGAGAGGGAGGGCTGGCTGACCACAGGCTGGCGCTGGGAACCCTACTACTGCCCTGCTTCTGAGCCTAGTCAAGATGTGCATCCGGGTCAGAGACAGGCCGTTTGGTACCTGAGAGGGAGGCTGCCCTGAAAGTTCTAGGATACATGGGGCCTATCAGAATCTACTCAGGGCAGTGTTAAGCTCTGCACTTTGAAGGTGAGGACTTTTAATGTAGTAGTCTTTGTGAGAAGCAGAAACAGGCCATGTACTTTTGTAATGATTTCCCAAAGCCCCCACATTTTTGTGGGGGTAGGGAAGTGCTGGGGATGGAACCCAGGACTTTGTGCATGGCAGGCAGGTGCTGGACCCTGAGCTACACCCCTCTCCTTGAACCTTGGGCATTAGATGTATTTGATTAAAATATTTGTACCAATAGCAGAAACAGGGAAAAGTTCAATACTGCAATTGTGCTTGCAGAGACATTGGAGTGTGGGGGTCAGGGCCAGAACTGAGTCTGAGGAGCTGTCTTAGTGGGTTGGGGAGCCCCAGAAGAAAGGAGGCCATTTTTGAGGTGTGCTGGGCCAGGGTGATGCCCTAGCCACCTCCTCTATGCACCCCTGTTCAGCTGCGTCATTTAGTTCCACTCCTCCAGGGCTCAGGACAGAACAAGGCCCCACACCATCCCAGTGTCCTTTTGTGACAGCAGCAGCCCCATGTGGCCTCTAAGCTATAGGAAGCCGAGGGAAAGTTACCACCAGCACGCCATTAGTGATGAGGGTCTCCGCCGGAGAGGGACTAAAAAACAAAAGGAGAATTCCTGCTCAGCTCCACCACCATTCTTGACTTATTTCTTTTTTTTTTTTTTCCTTTTTGAGACAGGGTTTTTGCTTTGTAGTTCAGGCTGGCTCTGAGCTCACTATGTAGTCCAGGCAAGCCTCGAACTCAGCAATCCTCCTGCCTCTGCCCCCCACCCCAGTGTTGGGATTACAGGCGTGAGCCACCACGCCCGGCTCTTGATTTATTTCTTATGACATCAACAGGGTCAATAATGAAATACCAGAGCCTTTTTGGTTTCCTAAAAAAAAAAAATACCAGCTTAAGAAACCTTTGATGTATAGATGATCCAAGAGGAAACTGGGATATCCAGAAGAAGAGTGTTATGGGACAGAAGAAACAGAAAAGTTCTCATTGTTTTTGAAGAATGACCATCCTTTATGTCCAGCTAGATACAACTGCATATAGTTATAAGGAATAAAGGGCCACAGCCCACCAACTAGGGCAGATATACACAATTTCAGTACAAAATGATCTACTATTTTATTTTATTTTTGGCTGCATGGGTAATGGGTAATTTTAGCCCTTAACCAACCTATGTTTTTTTCCTTTTTAGATGCAGTAAAAATTAGTAAAATATTTAGCTGTAGAAAATGTGTTATTTTTATAGCCTTGATATTCAAGGTGTATTTTAAAATATAAATTTTTATGAAATTTCAAAGATTAAGATTATTTTAATAGCATTATTTACAGATTTTTAAAAATGTAGTTATCACAAGTCTCTTGAAGGGAAAAAATACTATATAAAATAACTTGCAATAAATATTTTGCATTAAAAAAGATTCAGTCTTCATTGTGTGTTTTATTGCATGCATGCTTCTAACGGTTCCAGCCCAACCAGAGAGCTGTTTGATGGATGTTAGACATTTTTGTGTTAAAAATTGAATCGATAAGCCTCCAAATTTATAATTAACTTCTGGTCCATAGCCTTTTGTGCCAAAATTAAGCCCAAGATGACTGTCTTCAGATAAACTTATGAATTTTGACATATTTCATTTTATGAGTCATTTTCTTTTCTTTTTTTTTTTTTTTTTTTTTGAGACAGGGTCTCGCTTTGTAGTTCAGGCTGGCTCTGAGCTCACTATGTAGCTCAGGCAAGCCTCGAACTCAGCAATCCTCCTGTCTCTGCCTCCCGAGTGCTGGGATTACAGGCGTGAGCCACCATGCCCAGCTATGAGTCATTTTCTAATTCAGGCGTAGAAGTTTTTCCCCAAAGTCCCATCAAACCAGAAATTGGAGGAGAAAACCTAGGTTTTCTATGGTGTGAAATAAAGCCAATTTTAATTTGCCAGTTGGCTGATACTGGGATAGTCCTAAACTCCCCAAGGTAGAGGGCGCTCCAGTGAGGAAGCTGGTCAGCCTCTCGTCCTGTCTCTTGCCTCTCACTGCTCCCTGTGCCCAGGCTGGTCATAAGGGGCCCCTGCTTGCCAGGATTAAGGAGAGAGGAGGACAGGCTGCCTGCCACGAGGAGTTCTGCCCTCTCGCGCTGTGGATTGCCCCGTGGGGCAGGCCTGGCTTCCTCCCTCCCTTCTTTGCCTCTTCTTCCTGTCCTCCAGTAGTCACAGCTCCAAGACCCAGCTCCTGGGTGCCCGGCTTATGTGAGTCCAGCTGCTTAGCTCAGGGTTTGGGATGTTTGCTCCGATGGCTCTGGGTCTAGAGACCTGATGTCCTGCGATCTTGTAAGGCCTGGCTTGTAAGGCCTCTTGGGAATGCAAGGAACTGGACCTTTAAAGCAAGGCTAATGGGTACCCTTGGGCAGCTTATGGTCACTGCTCACGAGAGGCCCAGGGTGGGTGCACAGGGAGACTGGGGGGTAGCTAAGAGAAGGGGCACGGCGGCCACTTGCAGTCAGGATTGTGGCTGTCTGGGCGGGGTCTACTCACCTCTCTGCCAGCAGGAACTCCACCTCCAGCTCCTCCAAACCCTAGCAGGGGGGGAGGGAAGGTGGTGTGAGCAGCCTGGGACATCTCTGCCAGCTAGGATGGTCTGCTGCCTGTGAAGCTGCCCTGTTAGTCCCCATCCTCTTTGGACCTGCTGCCACGGGGAAGGGCAGCTCCCAGGCCTTCTGCTCCCACTGTGCTCTCTGTCCCCACGTCTCTGACCTCAGGAACAGCGCTGACAGCCCAGGGAGGGTCCCTGGGGAGCTGATCCCTGCGCTAGCTAGCATGCCTGTCCCTCTGTCTGGCTCCACTGGGCTCCCAGCCTCTGGAAGGCTCAGAGCTCGGGCAAGGGAATCTCAGCAAAGCCCAGCTTGGGTAGGTTGGGGTCCTTCTCTCACTGGTCCTTGCAAGCCAGGACTCCAGGTTCCCCAGAGGAGCACTAGAGGAAGGGCACCTGCCTCTGATGGGTGCCCAGTGGGCATAGAGTGGCTGCCCCACTGCTGGCTCTAGGTGGTTTTAAGTGACTGGATCCTTTTGGCTCCAAACTCCTCTGACATGTGGATTTCCCCCCTTTACCTTCATTAGTAACCACTCCCTGGGGCATCCCTGAAACAGAACCCTAAGACTAGACAAAGGGGAAAGGAACCAGCACAAACATCTCCATCTGTGCCATGTACACACCTTCTGTGTGCCCTGTTTATGCTTCTCACTTATGCCTCAGAACAGCTAGGGTGAACTTTATGGTCCAGAGACCTAGCTCAGTGGTTCTAGCACCTGCCAGGCCAGCACAAGTTCCCTGGTTTGATCCCCGGTAACCACATACAATAATTTGGGATGGGGTGACTCACACCCATCAGCAGCCACTACCATACACCACAATGCCAGACATGGTGGCTCATGCTTGTAATCCCAGCACTTGGGAGGCAGAGGTAGGAGGATTGCTGAGTTCGAGGCTTGCCTGGGCTACACAGTGAGCTCAGGGCCAGCCTGAACTACAAAGCCAGATGCTGTCTCAAACAAACAAAACCCAATCCAAGGTGGGAGCAATTTCACCACTGTGCAAACAGGAAGCAAAACTCTGAGGAGTAAAGCATCTTCCCAGCCTCTACTACATGGCTAGTAATGACCAGTGTTGGGATTCAACAGGCAGCACCACGTTTTCCTGACTTGGCTGTGCTTACATAGGAAGAAGCCCATGCGATGGTTATTGTGGGACTAGCCATTGTCCCCCAAATGGCAAGAGCTTTGGCCAGGGCTTCCACAGTCTACCTCTTGGCTGAGTGGGAACTTCACATGGACCTTCTTCCGGAAGCAGAGCTTGGAGAGGTCATAGAGAACTATCCAGAGATGGTCGTTGGGTGTTAATGTGTCTTCATCGCAGATGCTCAGTTCTAGCACGTTCTGCGGAGAACAGAGGGTGCAGAACTGGTTATATGGTTGCACTGACCTGCACCCAGGCCAAGGGCCAGACTTCATTCTTAGCAAGGAGGTAGGTCCGAGGAACAGGGATGCAACTGTAGAATTGGGATAACGTGGGTGAACTCCATTCTTTGGTTCTTCAGTCCCTGGTAAAGTCCCACAGATGGCCCCAAAGCAGCAGTCAGGAGTCAGCAGCTACACTGACAAGTGGGTGGACTGGGTGGTCTCAGGAGGCCCACACTAGTCCTAGGGGCCTCTTATTCTGAGGACCCTGGGATATGCAGGTCAAAGCCAGAGTGCCTCTTAGACCTGGTAGACTTAGTGTGGTTCTGGACCTCCCAGCCAGCTGAGATCTGCTGGCCTCTCAATTACTAGAAACCAAGTCCTAGAGCCATCCTAGCAGCCCAATGCTTCAGACAGAGGAACCCAAGTTCTGAGTTCAGGAAGAAGGACTAAGTTTACATGAAAATCTTCCTCACCATGAAATTCATGTATACGATAGAAAAATCACTTTAAAGTAATAGCTAGACAGCCCTTCTTGAAAAAAAAAAGTACCTTTCATAAGCTAGAAGTGGAGAAGTATCTTTTAAAAATGTGAAGTGGATACATTCCTAGCTACATATGAATTACCAAAATTGATTCAAGACTTACAAATTCTGAACAATCCAATAACAGACAATGAAGCTGAAGAAAAAAAAACCCCTCCCAATTAAGAAGAGCTCACACAGGTCAAGGTGGATTCACTGCTGAGTTCTTATACCAATATTTCTCATGCTTTTTGATGACATTGCAAGAAGCACTCCCAAAGTCATTCCTGGAAGCTACCATTACCCTGATTTTAAAACCAGACAGAGATCTAATCAAAACAGAGCACTGGAGACCAATCTTTTTAAGAAATTTAAATGAGGGCCAGAGATTTGGCTCAGTAGTTCCAGCGCCTGCCTCGCAAGTGCAAGGTCCCTGGTTCAATCCCCGGTAACCACATACAACAATACTGGGTGTGGTACGCCCACTGGCAATCAGTACCTCATACCACAGAGGCAGGTTTGGTGGCTCAAGCCTGTAATCCCAGCACTCAGGAGGCAGAGGCAGGAGGACTGCTGAGTTCAAGGCTTGCCTAGGCTACATAGTGAGCTCAGGGCCAGCCTGAACTACAAAGTGAGACCCTGTCTAAAAAAAAAAAAAAAAAAAAAAAAATCTAAATGAAAAGAAAATCTCAGCAAGATACTAGAAAAAATATAATTAATCATCAAAAAGATTATATCCATGAACAAGTAGGCTTCATTTCACAGGTGTAAAGATGGTTCAGCATATGCAAATTAATAAATGTAATACAGCATATAAACAGAAGCAAGGTCAAAAAGCACATGAACATCTTAGTAGATACAGAAAAATTCTTTGCCAAAATCCAACATCTATTCATGAAAGAAAAACCCTGAAGAAAATAGATACATAGGAACTTTATCTCAATCTGATAAAAGTCACTTGTGACAAACCTACTGGCACCATCATGTTAAATGGGAAAAAACTGAAAGCTTTGTCTCTAAAATCAGGAACAAGACAAAAATATCCACTATCACCACTCCTGTTCAACAAAGTACTCAAAAGAGTAGCAGGAGTACTTAGGTGATGAAAACAAATAAAAAGGATATGTATAGGAAAAGAGCCTGGGATAGTAGCATACACTGTAACTCTAGCACTTAGGAGGCTGAGGAAGGATGACTTCTATGACTTTGAGGCTAGCCTGGGCCACATAGTGAGTTTAAAATGAGTCTGAACTATATAGCAAGGCACTTCCTAAACTGCCCTTCAAAAAAGGAAAAAAAGTAAAATTATCATTATCTTCAGATGACATGGTTCTCTAGATAGATGACCTCAAAAAATTCACCACAAACTTCTTAGGTTAAAGCTAGACATGGTGGCTCACACCTATAATCCCAGCACTTGGAAAGAAGAGGCAAGAGGGTCACGTCGAGGCCAGACTGGGCTACATAGTGAGACTATGTCTCAAAAATAGATAGATAGATAGGCAGACAGACAGACAGACAGACAGATAAAATTCTTGGGCCGGGGATATAGCTCAGTGGCACCATGCCTGCCTGGCAAGTACAAGGCCCTGAGTTCAATCCCTGGGACATCCTTAAAAAAACATTCTTAGAATTAGTAATCAAGTTCAGTAATGTAGCAGGAAACCAAATCAACCCACAAAAATCTATAGCATCTCTGTATACCAATAATGAGCTCACTGAAAAAGAAACAAGGAGAAAGTATCATTCACAATTATCTTTTCTCCAAGATAAATTAAATTCTTAGGAATTAACCTAACTAAGGAAGTAGAAGTCCTTTCTACCAAAAACTACAACACCTTGAAATAGGAAATCAAAGAGGAAATCAGAAAATTGAAATATTCCTGCTCCTGGTCAGGCAGAGCCAATCTAGTGAAAATGGCCATACTTCCAAAACTGATGTGCAGGTTTATTGCAGTCCCAATCAGAATGCCCACAGCATTCTCACAGAGCAATCCTAAAATTCTTATGGAACCTCAAGAGGCCCAAATAGCAAAAGCAATCCTGGGTAACAAGAGCAAAGCAGGAGACACCACAGTTCCAGGCTTGAAGCTATATTACAAAGTGACAGTACAAACAGCGTGGGACTGGCACAAAAATAGACATGAGGACCAGAATGAGGATACAGGAACAACTCTAAACACACTGATCGTCATCATTGACAAAGGGTCCAAAAACACATACTGGAGAAGAGGCAGTCTCTTTAGTAAAGGGTGCTTGGAAAACTGGCTGTCCACATGCACAAGACTGATCTAGACCCATGTCTCTCACTAGGTACTAAACTAAAATTAAAGTGGGTCAAAGTATTAAGTATTAAAACAGAAACACTTAGACTACTCAACAATAAAATGGGAAAAACTCTTCAAGTGAGACACATAGGCAAGGGCTTTCCAAACAGAACTCCAATTGCATAGGAAATAGTACTGAGAATCGACAAGTGGGATCATATCAAATTAAAAAGTTCCAGCACAGCAAAAAAAAAAGAAGAAAAAAAGCAATAAGCAATATAATGAAAAGACAATTTGCAGAATGGGAAAATTTTTTTCCAGTCATTCCTCAGACAGAGGACTAATATCTAAAATTTAAAAAAAAAAGAAAAAGAAAAATTAGACTCCCCTAAACAAAAGACCCAATAAGAAATGGGCAGGTGAAATGGGTAGGCGGCTCAAGGAAGTACAAATGGCCAATAAATACACGAAGAAATGTTCAACATTGGTGGCCATCAGAGAAAAGCAAATTAAAACAACACTGAGGTTCTATCTTAACTCAGAAAGAGTGTCAGAATGTTCATCATCAAGAAATCAAATAATAACAAATACTGCAGAGGACAAGGGGTTGGAGTAAAGAATCCTTGTACATTTATGGTGGGAATGTAAACTCGTAAAGCCACTATGGAAATCAGCATGGATAGTTTTCTCCAAAAACTAAAACTAGAAATTCTATTTAACCCAGCTATTCCCCTTCTAGATATCTTTCCAAAAGAATTAAAGACATCATATTACAGAGATACACACATATCCGTGTTGCTAGCAGCACAACTCATGGTAGCTAAATCTTGGGAGCTGCCTGTAACATGCCCTCCAATAGATGAATGGGTAAAGACAATGTGGTATTTACACACAATAGAGTACTACTCTGCCATTAACAACAAACTTGAGTCATTTTTAGAAAAATGGATGCACCTTGAGACCATAATGTTAAACGAAGTAAATCAAACACTTACATCACATGATTTCTCTTACATGAGAAACTCAAATTTTAAATAAAGAGCAAAACAACAGGTAGGTAATAGGACAGAGACAGAGGTATCTCAAAGGGAAAGAGATCGAGAGACGGAGAGAGGGGAGAGAAGGGAGGAGAAGGAATTAAGGTGTAAAGAAAGGAACCCAGACATGTGACAACGTGTACCTACTCTACATAAGGAACGTAAACATCATCCATTACAAACACATACTCATATTTTAGAAAGGAAGTAATAATGTGGACCTGTGAAGCTTCAAATGCCTCAAGACTCGGTTCGAGGCCCCCAACACGAGGCCTCATTCTTCCTGACAGAGGGGCTCAAGGGCCAGGAGAACTGAGAGTCCTCAAATATCTAAAGATGATCAGAACCCTATAACTCGACAAACAAAAGAGCCTGCACCCATGGAGACAGACATAGCATAGTCAGAAAGGATTTAAGAAAGAGAAAACCTTCTGATGGAATTAGATTGTTTTAGACTTGCAGGAAGAAATAGAATAAACATGGGCCTGCCACACAGAACCGCTCTTCCCCTCTGTGATTCTCCTTCTTGAAACAGGCTCTGGTGTCTCCACTCTCTGGAAGGTACTGGAAACACAGAGAGAGCCAGAACCAGCAAGCTAGATGACCGGCGAGAGAGACCAGGAAGGAGGTAGGAGAGACCTCAAGGCTTGTTGGTCTGTGGACAAACGGGCACTGTTCCACATTTGTCTTCAGAGAGGGGCACATACGACATAAGCAGAGAGAATCATGGCTGAGTATGAAGATAGCTTGGTAGGGAAAGAAGCAGATAAGAAGAAAAGCAGTGGGCAGAAGGACCCACTAGAAAGTGAGGGGCAGAGCTGCAGGCAGGTATGGCAGCAAGGTTGGTGGGGCTCACCTTCACTTGGCTCTGGATCTGGAAGCTAAAGGTTTCATTCCACTCTGGGTTTGGGCAGTTGGAGATGGTCCTGGTCCTCGGGTTCTCCTGGGAGGCGGTGGGCAGACAGAGTCGCACAAAGCAGTCTGTTTGGCTCACTGTCAGAGGAAGACAAGGCTTGAGGAGGAGGCAGAGGAGCAGAGCCAGTTCAGAGGGGAGGGAGCTTGGGCTTGGACTCTCAGCTTCTGGCCTCTCCTGACTCAGGGCCTGCTCCGAGGAAGCCTTTGCCCTGGACCCTGAGCAGGTCCCACCAGAGGCCGGGTGTTTCATAGAGGGATTCAGAACTCCTGACCTTTCCCCTGGACACAGATGGCCTGAGGCAGAAGCATGTGAGTGCTGAGCAAATTCCTGCTGCCTTGGGACAAGGTATGGCCACATAACTTCCCTTTCATCAGGACAAAATCAGGAAGACCAGCCCAAAGCACCTGGTTTACTTCTTGCCTTAGCACTAGGGAAATAAAAGCAGGGCCAAGCTCTTTAAAGAAAGGAGGGTGGGAGGGACAGAGGGAGGGGGAAGGGCTCCTCTGGTCTTCTGACTGGAGCAGCAGAGGGATATGCAGGCCTAGCAGCCATCTTGGCTCCCTTCTGTGCTGCCCTGGCAGAGGGAGGAAGAGGCACCAGGACTCCATTAGTCTCTCCACAGTGTGCTGAGGCAGGTCCTAGGGTGCACACTGGGTTGTAGTGAACAGTAACAGTAGTCCAGTTTCTACGGTCAGAGTCCTTTAGCAGGGAAGCTGTTTAGAACGGGCCTTCTGCACTGATAGGGCTGATCTGAAATAGCTTATAATATCCAGCAATCATTAATGAGAGGGCCAGCAGGGTTGACCCCCAGGACTGACTCCGTCTACCCTGTCACCATTCTGAAAGCTTTATCAGTGTCAGAAATGTCATTTTTTGTCCCAGGCATTCCTGGCTTCTGACTTTAGTCCTGGTCTTTGAGAGCTCTCCATTCAGTGGATAGGAATGTGTGGGCCTCTTTCCATTGAAGAAAGGCGAGATGGCATAGGCCTTGAGTGCTATGATGATCATCTAATCCAGGTAGAAAAAATGACACCCCTCGACAGGTCAGAAGAAGAGGCGCCCCGGGCGGGGACATAGTGCCACCCTGTTCATTGCACTGTCAGCTCTAATAACCCAGCCAGAACCTGAGTCCTGGTCTACACAGAGTCCTCCAACTTCACCTCTCCCCACCGCATCCATCTGTCCACACCACTTCGGACCATCATTGTCTCTCCGGCCACTTTCCAGCTGCGCTCCCAGTTTGTCACACACTCACCCTGTCTGTCTGTCTGTCTCACACACACACACCCCATTCACACACACAGTGCTCTTGTATATCTAGGCCAAGGCAACAAAGGCAACCTCAGAGGTCTCTGGAGCTGCCAAGCCGTGTTGTCTTCAGGCCTTTCCTGGGCCAGGTCCCGCCCAGGAAGCCTCTCTCCCTCCACTCTCCCCACTCCTCTTTGCCCTCTGGTTTAGAAGGAGGCTCCTCTGCAATCCTTCCCTGGTCCCAACTGTGCCCAGAGTCCCTGCTCCTGTCCTGGGGATGCTTATTACTCAGCACTGAACCAGGGTCCCTCCATCTAGACATCCACAATCCCAATACCGATTTTCAGTTCTGTTGTAGAATGTTGCCCACCTCCCAACACAAATTTGAGAGTGAGGAGAGAGAGTCCGGGGAGGGGGTGAGGGAGGAGGATCAGCCAGGGCTCGGATGATGAGCAGGGCAGGCACCTTTAGCCAGCTTTAAGGAAAGTGGCCACGTCATTGGCCACGAGGAATGACAAAACAGAGGTGACACAATCCCAGAATTTCCAGGTCTCCAGAGACTTCCTGCAAAACCAGGTTCTAGTTTTCCCATGGACTGACAGAGGGCTCAGTCACAAGGATGATGTGTGGACTGTGGGCTTCAGAGATGACTCAGTCATCTTTGCAGATGTTCATGCTGTCTGCCCAGAACCTCTGGAGATATCTACTTGATGCTCCTTGAGGTGCTGGTTTGGGTTTTTATTAGAAATTCCAAGAGAAGCAAGAATTGTTGATGGGGCTGGAGATTTAGCTCAGTGGTTCTGGTGCCTGCTTTGCAAGCACAAGGTCCTTAGTTCAATCCCGGTAACCACATACAACAATACTGAGCGTGGTGACTCACGCCCACCAGCAATCAGTACCACACACCACAGTGCCGGGCATGGTGGCTCAGCACTCAGGAGGCAGAGGCAGGAGGATTGCTGAGTTCCAGGCTTGCCTGGGCTACATAGTGAGCTCAGGGCCAGCCTGAACTACAAAGCGAGACCCTGTTTCAAAAAAAAAAAAAAAAGAATTGTTGATGGCCGGAGGTTTCTAGGCCCAACAGTCCCCAGTCCCATCCAGAGCTGGGTCACGTCTTTGGTGAAGGCCTTATTCCTCAAGTTCTGGTGCTGCCTGCTATTAGCCTCCTCAACAAACTGGGAAACATGGGTATAGGCAGTTTACAGACTAAACTGATTTTGCATGCAAGCAAGAAGGGAATATTTTTGAGCAAGGGTGACTCAGGACCCAGAAGCCATCAAGATGGTCTCTACCTAACCAGAGAAGGAGCAAAATGGCTCAGGCCTTGTCACCAGAGTCTAGACCGGATGTGATAAGGACTGGCGAGCAAGATGCACAAATGATCTTTAGGTCCTCAGGGAGTGAAGAAAACACAGGAGGTTCCCAAAGAAGACCCCCAAAGGCAGCTGCATACCAGAGGGTGTGGGGGAGGGGAGGACAAGGCCAGTAGAGCCATACTGCTGCTTGCTATGGTCAGGTGGGGCAGGGAGAAGCAGAAGAAATGGCACTGGACCCTGGGCAGGGCTAGCGTGCAGGTGCGGGCATGCAGAGTGAGCGCCCATGGCCAGGTGACTCGAGGGGCGGGACAGACACACCTCAAGAGGAGCAGGAAGAGGGCAGGTGGGGCTGGGGCCATCCCCCAAGGGAGGGGCAAGCTCTGCCCAAGATGGGGTGAAGTAAGCCACTAACAGGCCTTGGGACAATCAGGCTCTGAGGACCCTTCTGGCTCCTCAGCTCATACACTGGTGGGCTGGAAAGCCCCAAGAAGCCCAAGAGGAGGTTCTCAGCCCTTGGTCTGGCTACCTGGTGACTCAGGCCCAAGCTTGACTTGTGCTGGAATCCCTCCCCCTGGAACCAGCCCCAGGACACCTCACTGTGCAGAAATGGAGTCTGAATCCTGCTTGGTCCCTCTCAGTCTGGGAATACTGGGCTCAGCACATCCCCACCCCGACACTCACCCCACTATGCAAGCTCCCTGCCTCTGTTACTGTGCTTCAGAACCATCTTCCCCCAGGAAATCACCCAGTCCCTTCCTTCGGGACTCAGGGACCGCATCACTCAAGATGTCTTTCTGCCTGGCCTCTGCATTGGTGGCCCTAGCCTCTTCCCCTGGCCTGTCTCCCCGCCTATCCAGGCCTGGAGTCAAACACTGCTTGCCTCTTAGGCAGCCATTAGCCCCTTGTCTACAAAGTGCACCTCCCATGACTACCCCGCAGCTCCCAGGAAGATCACATGGTGTTTGGACAGCCACAGCAGCAGCTCAACAGACACCCTTCTCTCAGGACAGCCTCTCCCGCCAGAAGCCCAGGTCTCTGGACAGTGACACCCTGCCCCTCTCAGATCCCAGGTCCCTGGTGCCCCTTTCTTGGCCCTCCCAGTTCTTTGACTTGTGGTTAAATTCTGTAGTGACAACGTGGAGATCCCACCTCTGTTTTCTGCACTGCTTTGGACATGGACATCTCCCTTGTTAAAATGTAAGCCAGAGCTGGAGTGATGGCACAGGCCTCCAATCCCTGCATTCTGGGAAGATGAGGTGAGATGAAACCAAGTTTCAGTCCAACTTAGGAAATTTAGAGAGCCTCTATCTCAAAATATAAAACAATAGAAAAGGGTGGGGGTGCAGCCCAGTGTGAAGGCTGGGTTTGATCTCCAGGGAAGGAAGAAAGAAGACAGAAAACTCAGGATCTTGGCTCTGTTTCTCTGTCCCCCTGGCCCTCTCCAGTCCTTGGGGGAGCCCTGTGGACCTTAAGCCATTCCTATGCCGTCACTGGTGAGCAGTGGCACCCTCCGCCATGGATCCTGGATCCAGAGCTCTGTCCTGGTGGACCGTGCCTGCTCTGGATGGGCAAGGCCAGGGCGGCACGGGGAAGGCTGACCTCAGACAGAGGGTTTTCCCACCCACTCTGATGTCCTTGGCTTTCCTGAGGCAGACGCACCCTTGCCAGGTGCGAGGATGAAGGGGAAGGAGAAAGGTGCAAGAAAATCTTTCCCGTTAAGTCCCCAGACACCCATGAGGCTGGGATCCCTGTGCCAAGAAAGGGTTCTGGAAGGGCTGGCAGCTGGCTTCACCATGCCCAAGGACATCTCCTCCTACTTCACCCCAAAGTCATGGGTTCTCCCCTAAACTCGTGGAAGAGCAAGAAGTATGGGGAGCTTGTGCTCCTTGAAATGGGTATGAGGAGAAGGAGAAAGTGGGGAGAGGAGCACAGGGGGACAGATACAAGGTTTGGCAGTGCCCAGCTAATGGTATGAATGAGGGGCATTGAAAATAATGTGAACTCCAAAGTGTGCAATGCAGTCAGAGTGAAGAGCATACATGTACTCACAATGTGTGTACACACACACATACCTGACCATTTCTCTAGCTGGCCCTCATCATCCTGGCCCCAAAGCCGAGTGGGGGAAGGGCTGGAGGGTACTCACGTAAGTCAGCCTGCCGGACATTTTTCATCCGGATGACTCTCACCGTTAGCAGGTGGCATGGAGACAGCCCCTCCTGTGAATTGAGAGGACAGTAGACTCAGGGTTCAAACATCACCCAGTGTTTACTGTGATGGTTAATCTTGACTGTCAACTTGCTTGGCTTGTGAGCCACCTAGGAGATTAATAGAACACTTCTGCGTGTGTCTGGGTCAGTCACCGGGCATGACCTTGAGGACTGTATCTGGTGTCCTCTGGTCTCTGCTTCCCAGCACCCTGTGGTGAGGAGCTTTTCTCAAAATGTACTTCCACTATGATGCTTCTGGCTTGGAGACAGCTGACCGTGGACGGAGGCCTCCAAAACTGTGAGCCAGATTAAATCCTTCTTCTTTGAAATTGTTTATTCAGAATTTTTGTCCCATCAATGGAAACCTGACCAATACACCCACCATGCACAACCTCCCTGCCCACTTGCACTGCAGGAACCTCCATGCTGTCTTATCATTGTTTGCTTGGGTGTCTGTCTTTTTTCTTTCCAGAATATTCTGGAAGCTCCTCAGTCTGGGATTCATCTGGTTTTCATTTTCACACCTTTGCCGATATTTAGAAGGTGTTTAATAAATATTTGTTCAATGAATGAATAACTGGAGGAACGTTCTGACCCAAGTCCAACAGGGAACATTCACAACAAGGGAGTTCTGATGTATTCTCACCCTCCTTCCCCACTGAATAACTTTGTGTGAACTTCTCCCTCCCTGTGAACAGTTTGCCTCTTTCTTCTTTACTGCATCTTGCTCTTGACCCTTGTGAAGTCTGGCTGACCTGCAATGGCTTCTCTTTCATGATGGCCAGAGCACAAGTAACCCTCGATCTGGTGCCCATTCCTATCAGATGCCTCTGTTGGTACTGCTGACCCCTGAGGATGCTTCCTTTCCATGGTGCTGAGCCCTGCTCACTTGGTTCTGATGCTTCCCTCCGTCCTGTGTTGGAAACAGTCTTATTTGGGAAAATTATTTGGATAGTTGGGACTCTAACTGGGCTGAACTTTTCTGCAGACCAGCTATGACATATCCCAACCTGAGGAACAGACTCTTTATCTGCTCCTCTGGGAACAACAAAGACCCCAGTAGTCCCAGGTACTGTGAATAACTGGAGGGCAGAGCTACACCATGACCATCACCTACATAATTCCACCTTGCTCTAGGATGTAAGAACATGCTGACTTCTGAGTGAAGGGTTGACCTGTTATGTTTGTTACTCCTGATGTCCCAAAACTACTGCCCTCTGAGTGACCTGCAGCATTGCTTATTCCCAGGTACTGAAGAAGAGGTGAAGCAAGCTCAGATCTGCTTCCTTTGCTGCCCAGAGTAGCATGGATCAGGCCCAAACTCAGCTTCAAGTCTCATCTCTGCCTATTTATTATTTTGCCTGTGGTCCTGCACCCACAGGAGACTACAATTTATAAAGGTTCTAGTTATGTCTCCTTCTCCTGCTCCCTAGAGTCCTGCTCCTCTTTTTGTTTAGATCAGGTCCTGAGAGCCCCACCACCATCTCAAGCCCTCAAGTAAACTCACCCCTCCTTAGCCAGCAGTGGGTGTGGTGGGAGTGGTTCTCACAGGCTCCACCCACCATCTACCTGGCCCACTTTGGGCCTCCCTGGGCTCTGTTTCTTTGTGCCTATCAGATTCCTGAAAACACCACCTCTCCCTCCCTGCTTCCTTCTCACCAGCTCCTCTTTACCCAGCAACTGCAGAGTATCTCTGGCACTGTTCACTCCTCACCTGAGCCTGTGTAAATGCCACTGGCTCCTTGATCCACCTCATGCCAGCATCTCTTCCAGCATGTGGCCAGCACTCCAGTGTGCGATTAGAACCACTCTAAGCCTTTCTCAGAAGATGCAATTTTGGTCTGTTTAACTAGTATCAAAGTTTGCAGAAAAGCATTATACCACCACCACTCAGAGAGAATCATTATTTTGCTGTCTATCCCTCCAGACTTTACTGGGGCTTGGTTCTAACCAGCACCAATAGAAGGGTGATTGTGGGATTCAAGGCTGCTAAATTATATCATGCCTGTGATAGACACATAACATCTGGGTCCCTTCTTCTCTGTCACCCGCAGCTGCCTAAAACCAGAACAAAATTCAGGCTGACAATTGACACAGCCCAAGGATGCCTTCTGTGGGTCCACTCTGGACATGATGGCTTTGGGTCAGTGACTTGCTCAGACAGCATTCTGTCTTGAGACTCCCAGCTGGCTTCTCTCCTGGCTCTGGACACAGTGGGCTCTTCATCTCTTACTTCTTGCCTAAGCAGAGGGTCCTGGTCTGGCCTGCTGAGGTGGCAGAAGTCCCTTTGCAACAGGAGCGCAGTCCCGGCAAGCCAGATCCCACCGCTTACTTCCTCAGAGGGCTCCTGGAATCCCAGCAGGACCTGGAAAAGCCTCAGCCCAGGCAGGCTCTCTCCCTGGGTATGTCTCTAGAGCAGTAAAGATCTGGGCCCAGGACCTAGCGTCTTCTCAGCCATCATGGACTTTCTCTGTCTCCAGGAGGGACTTCCTGATGCCCAGCATGGTTCCTTCCAGGTCTGTCCTGGGAAGGAAGGAGCATGTGCAGTGTGCATCTCCTCTGTAGGTTGTCCTTACAGCTACACCAGGAAGCAGTTCCTATTGGCCTCTCTCTGTCTCTATGGATGGAGAATCTGAGGCTCGGTTCTTGCACTTAGGGCTCTCCGCTAGAGTCAGAGGAATGTGAGTTTGAATTGAATCTAATTCTCAAACCTGTGCTCAACACAGCTGTGTTCTCACCGCTTACGTGGCCCTTGACAAATGTGAAGATGGGTGTCACTTGCCCTCTCTTCTCCTCTCCCTCGATCTTCATCTCTAAGAACCAGTTTTCCTGCAGCCTTTTCTTGACCCAGGACTCCTTCAAAGCCCCCAGTAACCCCCAGACTAGGCAGTGCTCTGCTGCCTGTTGTCTGTGTTTCCACTGACACACAAAGGCAAATGCTTTTAGGGTCCAGAAACCAGCAAGTCTGGAACCCAAGTTTAAAGAGTCACCTGTGTGGTAAGGGTCAGTGCTGCCAGGACTTTTGTACAAGCTCATCCTGAAATAGGATGCCTTGGCTGGGACTGGATGTCGGGGTGAAAGTCAGAATATTTAATAACAGACATGAGCAGGTACTGAGCCACTTGGCTGCACACCAGGGGTAGGAACTGAGAAAATCCTTCATTTACCAGGCATGAGACAGATCTCAGGGTGCAGAGCAGGGCACGTGCACACAGCGGCTTGGAAGTCACAGCAGAAACTCCAGTGAATGGCCCAGAGGCACATCCAGCCATTAAAACAATCTGTCCCTCAGGTCCACTGCCCCTGAGAGGGGCCCAGGCAGCAGTTCTCTGGGAAGCCATGTGGGAGAGAGAACCCCACTGCTCAGACACACACAGCCCCAGCCTCCTGCCTGGCCTTGACCTCACCAGGACCCCATTTCCCCATGAGACCTGCTCAGGACTGAAGACCCTATCACCTCACAAGGAAAAGCAATACCCCCTAGGGACTTGGGACCAGCTATTACAAAGCCCAGAGCTGCCCCATCCCAGGCCTGGCTGTACAGCTATGACCTCCCGTAGGATGGGGGTAGGGAATGAGAGAGACTACTCCCTGGTGTGCCCAGCTCTGCCTCTCACTGGGTGCAAACCCTCCAAGCAGCCTCGGGGAAGGTATCACCCCTGCTCCATGGAGGAGATGGCCACGTTAGGAAGTCTACCTCTTACATAGCTGGCACAGCTGGGAGCAGCAGAACCATGCTCCAGACACCTGCCTCACTGAGGTGCCACCAGCCTCCCGGGGTGGGTTCTCCCTTCTCAGGCTAACCCTGGCCTGCTCCAGGTCGTTGGCTGACTGGGTGACAGCAGAGGCAGGAGTAACCCCTTGGTCTCAGTCAGGACCCTCCTGTTACCACAGACTGCTCCAGGGAGCAGTCAGAACAGATGGTTGCCGGGTCTGGCTCCTGGGTGGCAGTCTGTGTGGGTAATCTGACTACCAGCTTTCAGAAGTGGTGGGCCAGATGCCCAACCAGGCCAGGCACCTCCTCACCAGCTCTTCCCGTGAGGTGGAGGTGCCCAGGGAGGGAAGGTAGCTGCCCTCCTCGGGGACTCTCAGGCAGGCTTGGCAGGTGATGCCAGCTCCTCCTCCTGAGAGAGCTGGGTGTAGCCACTGTCCCTACAGTATGGTGCTGGAGCTCAGATGACCCTGGTGACATATCCCAGGATACACGAGCCCTCTCTCTCCAAGGAGATCTTTGGGATGGGGACAACTGGGACTGTGGAACAGGTCCCAACCAGCCTGAGCAACATCCAGACTAGAGGTCAGCTGGGAGGGGCCTATGGCTCTTTACTTTCTATTACTCAGGCCGAGTGAGAAGTCAGGGCAATAAGTCACAGCACTGGGTGTCTCGGCCCCTCCAGGACTGGAAAGGGCCCAGAGCAGCGGGAGGAGTCTGGGAGCCCTCCTCAGGGCTTCACCTTGCAGCTACTTCCCCAACTCCCCAAGCCAGGCTCAGTCCCTTCTATGGAAGAGGGATTCTTCCCCGAGTTCCTGGAAGCTCAGCAAGACTGGAAAGGCAGGAACAAACGCCACCAGAGGCCCTTCTGGCACCTGTAGGGAAGACGTGATGTCTGCCCTGACCAGGAGACCAGGCCAACAGTCACCAGGAGCACCAAGCTCCCCTCCCTCCCTCTTTGAAGACCCAATAGTGTCTCCAGCTTCCCTTGCAGGGACAGGAACCTTTCAGGCACTTCTGGCTCGGTCAGTGACAGTGTGGGCGGGGCAGAGCTCTGGAGGGTGATGAGAGGAGATAGAAGCTGCTGCCCTCTGGGACCTCACTGACCGTCCTGCACACCACGTGCTGACGGTTAGGCAGGCAATAGGGAAACTGAGGCAGCATTGGCCCCAAGTGCTAGTAGCTGACCCACCAGCCCAGGTTTCCCTGTGAGGCTGGGAGGAGCTGCCTGATCCTTGACAGTAAACATAGGACATATCTTTGCACCTCTACAACCAGTTCTCATGACACACCACACACTCCCACAGCCAACAAGCCCAGATGTCCACAGCGTCAGAACCCACTGTAAGGTCTGGATCCTCCCTGGCAGTACTGAGTGCTGAGCACCACCCTGGGTACTGGCCGGGCCCCAGGGTGTCTCCGAGCCACTGCATGGGGCATTGTTGAAGCTTTCAGGTACTTTCAGCTGGGTATCTGCTTGAGTGCCCTGGCTCCACCTGGACCACACAGTCTCCCCCAGTGCTGGGTAGCCATGCCCACAGCCCCCTAGGGTCCCCAGGGCCCCTGTCTCCTGCCCTGAGAAACTAGGCTACAACCTCACCTTGAAGGCACAGTGGACCGAACACCCACTGTCCTCTGTTTGGCATGGGTCTGGCAGGGAGTGTGAGATCCAGGCCGGTACTCTCTGCAGCATCGTGGCGCTCCCAAGCTGGGCGGCAAGATCTGGAACTTATACTCTGACTCAGAGCTCCACCCTCCTAGCTGCCTCTTGGCAGTGGCTGGCCTGGCAGGGAGTGGCTAAGGAGGGTAGCAGGTGTGTACCTGGCAGAGGTCTCCATCCCCAGGGGACTCTCTGCAGACCTCAGAAATGCGGGAACTAGTGGGGCTCTGGCTGTGGGCAGTAGTCTGCAGTCTTGGAGCACTTTGCCCGAGTGAGAGGGCTGCCCAAGGGCACAGCTGGTAGAAGAAGAGGCTGCAAAACTATCACCTGTGATTATGGTCAGGGACTTCGGTCCAGGCAGCTCCTTCCAGGCTTACAGGGAGACCTGGGCTCAGGGGCTAGGCTGCTGGCACTTGGGCCGATGCTGCCTCACTCTCTCAGGCCCTGTCTCTTTGTGACTGGTGAAGCCCTGGCTTTCCAGCTAGGTACCCCACTGGGGAGGCGCCCTCCATTCTAACTCTCCTCCAGTCCCAGGCTCAGCACCACAGCAGTTGTGACTGCATGAGAGCCATGAACAGGGTCCCTGTGCCACAGCAGGAGAACAAAAACAGTTGGCTGCAGCCCTGGTCAGCAGAGGGTCCAGGCCGCTGCCCCTGCCTCATGTCCTGGGGCCAGGCAGAGAGGGCAAGCTCAGGCCTGCTATGCTGAGGATGTACCGACCCACACCTCCCCACCCCGCCTGGCCCTGTGCAGGTGATCTTATCTCTGGCCTGTCAGTTGGCTCACTTGGGCTGGACAAGGGCAGCTTTGCCGGCTTGGCTGCCAACTCTTACACTGGGAGTTTCCTGCCTCAGCTCTTGCCTGAGGCCCCACAACCGGCTTTTCTGGCCTATAGATAGGAATGATTTTATGGGACCCAGGGTGAGATCTGAGTGCAGGGTAGCTTGGGCCGGAACACAGGTGGGCTCTGCAGAGCCTCTCTGTGCCTGCACCTCGAGAGAGAAGAAGGGCCTTAGCTGCCACTCTCAAAGATCCCCTACCCCCTCCAAGGACACAAACGTAGCATACACAGCCACCCTCAACTCCATGCACCTAGAGAGCGCTGACTGTATACATGCCACTAGAGTGGACATGTTGGGCTCGAAGCCACTCACAGACTAACCGGGACCAATGAATCTGGCCGTGAGAGACTGAAGTCAAGGTCTCCCTGTGGGGACAGGGGACATCACAGAAAGATCACAAGCCATCCTTCATATTTGTGAGGATGTGTGGTTTACAGAATTCCGCCACCAATGTGAACTGGGCAGGGAGCACCAAAGTGGAAAGCGGGTTCCTGCCAGGGAGGCAGAGGGAAGAGGGGCTTCATAGAGGAGAGGGCATCTGAGTCCAAAAGCACTGTGGCTTGCCAGGCGTGGTGGTGCATGCCTGTAATCCCAGCACTTGGGAGGCAGAGATAGGAGGACTGCTGAGTTCGAGGCTTGCCTAGACTACATAGTGAGCTCAGAGCCAGCCTGAACTACAAAGTGAGACCCTGTCTCAAAAAAAAAAAAAAAAAAAAAGGGCTGTGGCAACAGGACCCACAAAACTGCACTGTGCTGCGAGTGACAGTCTCACCTGTGTCCCCTTCCCTCCCCCTCCCCTAACTCAGCAGCCCAGGGCAAGCTCTGAACTCCAAGGATTCCTCAAGGTCACAAGTCCCCACCCACCCCACCCATTCTAGGAATTTCCTCACCTTCAGCCCCTCACCAGTAGAGCCTCAATTTACTCATTTGAGGTGGATGAAATCAAATGGAGTAAGAGGCTAAGGAAGTGGAGGTCGGGTGGAACCTTCTTCCACACCCTCTGAGGCGCCTGTGAGTTGGTGGCCATGCAGCCTCTCACTGAGGCCAGTCACCTACCAGGAAGTGCCACTGCCTGCCTGCTATGTGCCACCTCATGAGGACTGCTCAGGCAGTCATTGCTGGCTTAGAAGAGGGACGGGTGAAGTGGCCAGCTGTCCAGTGTGGACACTAAGAAGTGCTCCAGGGGCTGAGGGCGTGCTGGGGAGGCAGAAGCCCCCATGACAGAGTAACAAAGCAAGGCCTGTGAAAGTCCCAGCTCAGTCTATGGTTGGTCCCACCCAGATCCCAGCCACTTTTTCCTCCTGTCTCTGTTGTCCAACAAATGAAGGGACTGAGCCCCTCTCTGCCCCGCAGCCCTCCTCCCAGGTGAGCAGGGAGCCAGATGGAGGCGCTGTGTCCCTGAAGTCTATGACGGGGCTCTCAGGGTGGGTGACCAAGGCTGCTTTTCGACGCTGGGAACCACACACCTCTTGGCGGCTCAGCTGGGAGGCCAGAGGGATGATTTCAAGGGCCCCAGGGACCTGTCTCTGTCCCTTCCCAGCCACGGTGCCACCTCTTGTGACTTCATTTGCTCACACCTATTGGAGCCTGGTCACCATCTCTCACCTGCCACTCTCTTGCTCCCATAACAAAGCCCATAACAGGCTTTGTTCTTTGCCAGGAACCTGTGGGTCCTAGTACTTCCGTAAACGCAGCAGATAACTGGCAAAACCATAGTAATATAACAGGATGTCATTGGCCCAAGAACAGGACTAGTAGGAACACGACAGAGGGAGACAGATCTCAACTGTATGAGAGACCTTAATGTATGCTGCACGTGCCCCAGACAGCAACAGGAAAGAGCAAACTGCACCAGACGACAAAGGCAAATGTGAGCAGCAGTGCAGAGTGAAAGAAGACGGCACCCAGCATAATGCCATTTATAAGATGAGCTATTCACAAAGATTAGCATGGAGAAAACCAGGGAAATACAAAATAGAGCGACAGGTGAGACCTAGCCATAGTTGTTACACTGGAAAGAAGGAAGAAATTTGGGTAATGAAGTGGTGCTGGAGCAAAAGCAGACTAATGTAGTGAGTCTGTCACTGCATGGTCAAAGCAAAAATGTCCACAGAGCAATGTGACTGGGGTCCTTTGACCCCAAGAGAAGACTCTCCAGTGCACAGAAGGATGTGCACGGGGCACTCACTCCACATCACATATGGTTTCAGAAACATGGACGCAAACTACAGGCATCCCTGGGAGATGAAAAACACAAAGATGACTGGTGCAGAAACTGGAGTAGCACACAGTAGTGCAAAGCGACATGTGAGATGGACACATATGTGGTGGTTGGGGGGAGTTTTAGCATGACTGGCTTTGGGCCCTGCAAGGGATTGGTGGGGATCATGGAAGGTGACCTGGGACACACATCTGGTTGCCCCCCTTCCCTTTTTGGTGCTGCTCTCCCACTCAGCTTCCTGGCTACCATGAACCAGGCAGCTTCTCATGGCCATACTTTCTCCCACGAAGTCTCTGCCTTGGTGCCAGCCAACCATGAACTGAATCTCCTGAAGCCGTGAGCTCCATTAAACTTCTCCTCTTTTGAATTGTAGGTGTCAGGTGTTGTACCACCGCGATTGGAAAGCTGCCTGATCCAACAGAGTAGCACGAATGGATCTGGACAACTCTGCTGATAGGAAAAAGGTAGAAAACTACTCTCTAGATATCAAATACATGCACAAAAAGAGCTGGGTGGGATGTAGCTCAGTGGTGCTCGGCAAGTGCAAGGTCCTGAGTTTGAACTTCAGTTCTGGGAAAAAAAAAATCTGCAAAAGATAAAATGATTATATAACAGATTCAAATAAAATATGTATGGAACACACTAAATAACAGCCTCTCTGAGGGAGATGAAGAGGCAGGCAATGTGGGTGGAGGAAAACAGTAATCAGTGAAGAAATCCAGTTCCTCCCGGGGACCAGTGATGATAACAGGCCAAGTCCTGGAGCACGAGGCTGACTCAGACTATGGCCCACAGGGGAAGCATGGCTTCCTCCAGTTGTTCCTGGTTGTTTATGTCAACCGCTCCTTTCCTGTGTTAACCTGCCATTTTTCCTTTTCTACAGAAGGGCAAGAGGTGATCCCACAACATAAGTGAGGGATATGACTGTCCTGATGACTGCCCACCCCAGGCCTTGACTTCTCGCGTTGGTGCCTTGGCGAGGTCTTGTATGGCTGGGTGCGCTGCTGACTCCACTCCCGTGACACACCCGAGGTCAGGCACACAGCTGCACTTGCTGGGTGGCACCCTATTTTTCCCATGGTGAGGATTCCAGGCTTGCCATTCCTTGGCCTGGCATCCTGGGCCCACTCAGCAAGGCCTGCTCTTTCTCCTGTCATGGCTCTGCAGGAGTGCACTTCCCCCAGCAGCCCTTCCCTATTCACACTTCATTGTCTCTCTCATTATTAGTTTAATTTAATGTGTCAAACTGGGAATGTTGCTGTACCCCTAAATGCCAGCACTCCGCGAGCCTGAGGCTGGAGGATCGCAAGTTTGAGCCCAGCCTGAGCTAAGCTCAGGAAGCCTGGACTGAATGAGGGAGGAAGGGGCAGGAATCTGGGGCAGGGCCTGTGAGCACCACAAAACAGTGGGAGGCTGCGTGTAAACCTGTCTTTCCTTCACTCTGCTTCTGGCCAGATCCAGGGCTTGCTCTATCTGTGCTTCTCCCATTGGCCCTGCTTCCCATCACCACAGAGTAAATGTTCTTTCTGGAATTTTGCACCAATGACATGACACAGAATTTGGTCTTTTGTGGTTGGTTTCATTCATTTAAGGTTTTTGAGATTCATTTGTGTTGTGTTGCTGTGTTACCATAAAAATAAAAAATTTCAACTTGTTTCTGTATGAGTTGAACAGCAAAGTTGTTTCACTGTTTATCAGTTATGAATAAAGCTGACACAGCATTAGCACACTGCTTTTTTACATAAAAAAAGGATAAAATCCTAGAAGTGGGAGAGTAAGGTCTGACTGACTTTTCTTTCTTTTTTTTTTTCTTTTTTTGAGACAGGGTCTCACTTTATAGTTCAGGCTGGCTCTGAGCTCATTATGTAGCCCAGGCAAGCCTGGAACTCAGCAATCCTCCTGTCTCTGCCTCCCGAGTGCTGGGATTACAGGTGTGAGCCACCACGCCCGGCACTGTGGCATG
>PVIC010005997.1:0-55698 GCA_004025085.1 Thryonomys swinderianus | reverse complement strand
ATACATGCTCTTTTATTTTCTTTCTGTATCATATTTATTCCTTCCCCTCATCATATTCCCACACCAAGTTTCCTATAGAAATATTCCACTCTATAAAAGCTGTCCTACTTTCTAGAACTCATTTGCATCTACAGGTGTTCATGCCAAAGAGAAGATCCGGAAATTGTCTATCTGTGATCTATTGATTTCACTTATTAGTTTTGAAAGTTGTTTAAATATTCTAGAAAACGAGACTTTTATAACACAGACTTTGCAAATATCCCCTCCTACAAATATCAATTCTACGTCTCGTCTCTTCACTCCCTTAACAGTATTTTAAAGACAGATGAACATTTTATTTCGGTGAATTCTTAATTTGTCTCTGGGCTCGCTTTCCCTCAACGCTGTGGCAGTTCCGTTTCCACTAGGCCCTCTGCCGCTCTGCCAGAATCCCTTGGGCAAATGAGTCCCGGGCACCTCCCGTCACACAGAACACCCAAGACCACGTGGAAGTGAGACAGGCCCGGGTGCCACACAGCGGGGTCAGGGTTGCACAAGAGGGCATTTAGTACCTACGTGGCTGACAGCCCTGGAAACTCCGGGGCGACCGCAGGTGGCAATGGCTAGCCAGCTGGCGAGAGGGTGGGCCGAGCTGGTTCCCCCCGGAGACCTATCCAGTCTTCTGGACAGTGCGGTTCTGCCGGACCTGCCACATGGCGTCTCGGCCCGAGCCTGCCCTCACTCCGGCGCCGTGCCACCGACCGCTCGGCCTGCAGATGCTCTCAGCTCGCAGCCAACGGGCCGCTTCCCCAGCCTCTCGCCAGCACAGCCGCTCATTCCTTTATTCCACACAGAGGTGCTGAACACCCACCAGGCGTTAGGGGCCGACTGTGCTAGAGGAAAAGACACTCCTGCGGGAGACCCTGCCCTGGGGTGCGGCGAGAGACCACACACACGCATTGCGTCCTGTGACGCCGCTGCAGTCGGGACAAGAGTCACGGGAGAAGGCGTGTGTCCTGAGCCCGTGCCGGAGAATGGCGGCACCGAGCTGAGACCTGAAGGTGACCAGGGGACACAGCGAGTGGAGGATGGGGGCAGGACAGGCAGACGAAGCACCGACGGACAAGACAGTGAAGAAAGACGCGAGGGATTCTGCTGGAGGCCACTGCCTCCTCCCCTTTTACTGCCTCGTAAAGTCACCTTTGGGGCCACTGGTTCACCCCAGGACAGCCTGCCCTTAATCTTGGAAATCTCCTCCAGCTCACACACACACACACACACACACACACACACACACACACACGAGGACGATGTGTTAGCCAGCCAGGTACCCTCGGGGCCTGGCACACCACCTGGATCAGAGCAGGCGTGGAATAAACAAGTGAATCCAAAAACTATGAAAACACAACTCTGGACATCATCGACCCAGGAAGTGCCGTGCACCGTCTGCCCAATCCGGGTAGATCTGCGCCAACAAGCATAACGAGCCCAGAATGAGAGATGCTTACCCTTCAATGGCCGATGCTCTCCCGACCCTTAATTTGCCGGGATGGATTGTGACTATACGAAAAATAACTGAATACCAAAAAATAAACATTTCCAATAATCTATAAGTATAAGTCAGTTTTCCACTGTTGGGCAATGGATAAAGAAAAGAGGTTTCTTCAGGTCATGGTTTTTGAGGTTGGAAATCCAAGATGGAGGCGCTCCTGTCAGTTTGGCTTTAATGAGGGGCCCTTGGCATACGGAGCCGGGGTGGGAGCTTGACGCAAGAGGAAAAGATCATGGCAAGGCAGGAAGTCGGAG
Organism: Thryonomys swinderianus; assembly: GCA_004025085.1. Taxonomy (NCBI): domain Eukaryota; kingdom Metazoa; phylum Chordata; class Mammalia; order Rodentia; family Thryonomyidae; genus Thryonomys; species Thryonomys swinderianus. The sequence continues at coordinate 53,913 of PVIC010005997.1, read as the reverse complement.
ACGCAGGGGAACCCAGTCCGGCCCTCCCGGGGCCTCCTTCACTCTCGTGGGAGCTGACTCACCCTGAGAGACCTGCACGGACCCCTTCTGAGGGTAACGGCCCAGTGACCGGATGACCCCGCAGCGGTCCCGCCTCTTGAGGCTTCTACGTCACACACTGGGGACCAAACCTCAGCTTGGGAAACCTCGGGGGATCCCCCAGGCCACATCCAAATCAGCACAATCTGTTTAGAAGAACACACTATAGGTGACTCGCTGTGGTTTCAATTTGTACGTCCCTTTGCTCAAGTTTATTTGCCACGCATAGGAATTCTTGGCAAAGCGTATATGTAATCCTTTCAATTGCTTTCACTAGTTGAGTTCTGAAATTTCCCTATATATTCTGTACACAAGACTTTTATAACATATGCTTTGCAAATATTTCTTCCCACAAATATATTTTTGTGTTTTGTCTTTTTGTCCTGTTGGGTAATTTTGAGTGCCAGAGATCAAACTCAGGATCTCAAACAGGATTCTACCACCAAACTACGTCCCCAGCCCACACAAATGTAATTCCATGTGTGGACTTTTCATTCGTTTAATAGTGTCTTATAGACAGATGAATATTTTTCCTGGATGTCTTCTAAGTTATTGATTTGTACTTTTATAGATCCCGCTTCTGTAGTTAAGAAACTTTTTTTTTTTTTTTTTGAGACAGGGTCTCGCTTTGTAGTTCAGGCTGGCCCTGAGCTCACTATGGTGCCCAGGCAAGCCTCGAACTCAGCAATCCTCCTGCCTCTGCCTCCCGAGTGCTGGGATTACAGGCATGAGCCACCACGCCCGGCAGTTAAGAAACTTTTGCTTCAGTAATTTATAATGTCTAATTCTTGGGAATGGCCTAAATGCTTATCAACAGATGAACAGATAATGTGGGATTTCTTAAACTGTAATAAAGTTTTATTAGAGTAGGAAAAGACACAGGCTCTGCAGAGAGAGTTTGGACTAAGTAAAAGGAGGGAAAGAAGTGCACCTACTGTGTGAGGGCAGCCACCATGCGAGAGCAAACACGGGGGCCAAACATGTAATCTTTATGTGCAATGGAGTATTACTCTGTCATAAAAAAGATCAAACTGTGTCATCTGCAGGTAACCAGTGCAACTTAACATAACATTAAGTGAACCATAACATTAAGTGAAATAAATCAGATGTGCATGCTTAAATATCCCATGGTTTTTCTTATACGAGAAATTAAAATATATATAAAGAGTAAAATAAAAGATAATAAGAGGTATAGAGATCTTTTTTTTTTTAAGACAGGGTCTCACTTTGTAGTTCAGGCTGGCCCTCAGCTCACTGTGTAGCCCAGGCAAGCCTCGAACTCAGCAATCCTCCTGCCTCTGCCTCCCGAGTGCTGGGATGACAGGTGTGAGCCACCACACCCGGCATCTTTTTCAATTTTGAAAAGGGAGCATGAGATAAAAGAAGGAGAGAAGGAAAGCAGGTAAAAATGGTATACAAAAGGATTTTTTAAATGGCAGTAGAACTTGTGCTAATGAGAAGGACCCGAGAAACAGAAAGAGCAGGAGAGATGAGGCGGGGGGTGGGGGGGTAGGAGATGAAAGGAGAATTAAGGTGCGTGATGTTCATGTGCCAATTTCCCACAATAACATGAACATTATTACTACAAATGTGGACAAATGAAGGTAAAAATGTTCAAAAGAAACTTTTGCTCTAACATAAGGTCACAAAGGTTTCTCCTAGGAGCATCATAGCATTAGCTTTTACATTTAGGTCTTTGGTTTTATTCCATGTAACGCTGCAGGTGGCCTAAAGAATGGATTCAAATTCTTTTCTGCATGTAGATATTCAGCTGTTACTATTTACTGAATAGATTAGACAAGCACTTCTCCATTAAATTACCTTAATGCCTTTCATGAAAATTAGTTGTCCCTGTGAGTGTGAATATGTTTCTGGACTTGCCATTGCTCTGCCCTGATATTTTTGTCAACTTGCCTACAAACAACAATTACCTTAGTTACCGTAGCTTTACAGTGAACCTTGAAGCAGGTAGTTTTATAATTTTAATCTTTTGCTAACCAATCTACATGTCTTATCTCTTTATTGTCTTACTGCACTGGCTAGAACCTCCAATAAAATCTTGGATAGAATTTTGGCAGAAGACAGCAATACCACTCTCCAAAGTTTAAGAGAAAACACAGGTAGCTTAAGGACATTATCTTCTCTTCCTAGTTTTCTGAGAATACTTTTCAGGAATGGGTGGTGGAGTTTGTGAAATCTGTCATGATGTCTACTAAGATTGAATTACACTGGTTGATTTTCAAATGTTAAAAACAACCTCACAGCCGGGCATGGTGGCTCACGCCTGTCATCCCAGCACTCGGGAGGCAGAGGCAGGAGGATTGCTGGGTTCGAGGCTTGCCTGAGCTACATAGTGAGCTCAGGGCCAGCCTGAACTACAAAGTGAGACCCTGTCTCAAAAACAAACAAACAAACAAACAAAACAAAACAAAAAAAACCTCACAGTCCCAGGATAATCTCAGTATGTAAAATACACATATTTTTGCAAAGAATTTTTGCCTCCAGCTCTATACAGGATATTGGCACCTTTAGATTTTTGTCTTACGCTACCTTTGCCCTGTTTGGCTATTAGGACAGGATGCTGGAATTGACTCCCTTCCTTCCAGGTTCTCGATCTGTGTGGCATTAATGCTACTTCTTCACTAACTGTTGAGTACAATTCACCAGTGAAGCTATTAGAATTAGCACTAGAATTTTCTTGTGTAAATGTCTTAAACCACAAGTGCAATTTCCTCACTAGACATGAGGTTTTTTTTCAGCTTGCCTGCTTCTTCTTAAGTGACTGTGTCTTTCAAGGAATTTGCCTCTTTCATTTGCACCGTCAAACTCATTAACCGAAAAAGTTGTTCATAATATTTTCCATTGTTCATAGAATCTCTAATAACATCACTTCCGATCTGTGTCCTTTCTCTTTTTCCCCTGGTAAGTTTGGCTAGATGCCTATGAATTGTATTATTAATGAATAAACTATTTATATTTCATACTGTTTTTCTCTTTTCTATTTCACAAATTTTTTATTCTGATCTTATTTCCTTTTTTCCAATCTAATTTGGGTTTATTTTGCTCATTTGCTAGTGTCTCCAAGTAGAAGCTTAAGTTCTTAATTTAAGTTTTTCTTCTTCTACTATCATGTTAGTGCTAAATACTATTTTGGGTGGCAGCCCATAAACTTGACCTGTTGTACTTTGATTCAATATAAATAAAATCTAATTCTGCTTTTGATTTATTTATACACGGGTCATTTAAAACTATGTTATTTAGTTTCCAGTTATTTGGAGATCAGAAGATCTTTTTGTTATTGATTTAGAATTTAATTTGACCCCTAATTTAATTCCACTGTGGTCATAGAACACATTGTAATGACCGGAATTCTTTGAAACTGAGTCTTCTAGGTTCTATAAATGTCATCTACATCAACTCTGTAGATAATACTGTTCCAATTTTTCTATGCCTTCATTAATTATCCGTCAATCCACTCTCTGAAATAGTTATTGAAATATTCAATTATAGTTGTATATTTGTCCATTATAGTTTTTGTTCCAGGTATCTTAAAACTTTGGAATGATTATTTCTTTTATTGTAAAAGCAACTTTTTCAGTCTCTGCAAATATTATTTGCTCCAAAATCTACTTAATCCAGTAAATTAACATAGCTACTGTAGATTCATTTTTATTTGTGTAAACATCATTTACTTTTAAGCTATTTGTATTTTCATATTTAGTGTAATTAAGACTTACTTTTTTAAATCCAAACTGACATTGTCTGCCTTTTTTGTTGTTGTTTTTTGAGACAGGGTCTCGCTTTGTAGTTCAGGCTGGCCCTGAGCTCACTATGTAGCCCAGGCAAACCTCGAACTCAGCAATCCTCCTGTCTCTGCCTCCCGAGTGCTAGGATTACAGGTGTGAGCCACCACACCCGGCACTAGGGTATGTGGAATTGATTGCTGGTGGGCGTGAGTCACCACGCCCAGCATTGTATGTGGTTACCGGGATCAAACTCAGGACCTTGCACTTGCAAGGCAGGCGCCAGAACCACTGAGCCATTGTCTGCCTTTTTATCGCAGATGTTTAAACAATTTACATTTAGTGTGATTACTGATATGATTAGGTTGAAGTCCAGTATCTTGGTACTTATTTTCTGCTTATTTCTTCTGTTCTTTAGTCATTTTTCTACCTTCTTTTGAGGTAATTCAATATTTCCTGGCTCCATTTTATGCCCTGTGTTGGCTTTGTTATGTTATCTTAGAATTTAATTTAGACTTATAGAATACACATTTAATTTAAGACAGCCTGTGCTCGCTTCGGCAGCACATATAATTTAAGACAGTCTACCTTCAAATGATGTGATACCACTGGATATGTGGGAACATCATATAATATTCTCTGATTAGAGAAACAGTATCCTTGTACTGCTGTTATCATAGACTTTATTTTTCCATATATTATTAACTCAATACTATATTATTACTACTTTGCATAAGTCAATATGTTGTAGATATTTAAATAATAGATAGAAGATAGACAGTAGTTACCATTTACCATTTCCAAAGTTCATTTTTTGTGTGAATCTATATTTCCATCCAGTATCATTTTCCCTCTCTCTCTCTCTCTCTCCCTCTCCCTCCCTCCCTCCCTCTCTCTCTCTCTCTCTCTCTCTCTCTTTCTCTCTCTTTGCAGCAGCAGCAGGAATCAAACTTGGGCCCTTGTGCTTCCAAGTTAGGCATGCTACCACTAGAGCTAAATCCCCGGCCCCCAGTCTCATTTTCTGTCTGCCTGAGGAATTCCTTAAACATTCCAGATATTGTGGGTCTGCTGGTGATTAATTCTTTCAATTCTCAACTTCCAAAGGATTATTTCCTTCACTCCAGCTTTTGGTAGACACTTGTGCTGGAGACAGATTTGCAGTGTGGACGATTCGCTCGTTTGTTTGCTGTCTTAGCCATTCAGAGAATCGTCTCACTGTCCTCCACTTTGCTGCAAGCAGGAAATTCACAGTCGCCTTGTTCGGCTCTTCTATCCAGATCCCATCCTTTTTCACTCTGACTGGTTTGAATATTTCCCTCCCTCCAAGTGGTGGAGGAGCAGTTTGGTTACGATAGGGCTTCTAGTTTCTTCTTCCTTCTCCTTTCTTGGACTTTATTGAGTTTCTTGGATCTGTGAGTTTATGGTTCACGTCAAATTTTAAAAGATTTAACAAATTCGCCTTTTAAATTTAGAAATTTTTACCCATTAGTTCTTCAAATATCTTTATGCACCCCCTCCTCTCCTTCGTGGACTCTAATTACAAATTTATTAGGCTGCATGAGGCTCTGTTCTCTGCCATCTTTTATCTTTGTGGCCCATTCCGGATCATGATCACCAAGCTCACTGATCCTCTGTTCTGCAGTGTCTAATTTGACATTAATCTCATCCAAGGGACTCTTGACCTCTGAACTCATTTTGTACCCGAGGGCTGGTTGTAACTCAAGTTGCTTGATTGAAGGCGCAGGCTCCTCTATACAGCCTTCACAGTCTCTCTCCTGCACACAGGCAGATCTCAGGGCTCTTAGACAGACATTTCTCCATTAACTCCACACAGGACAGGATGTTGTCATGTTCCTCCCAGAACTCTCCAGCATTAAATCTGCATCTGTGACCACCTGGAAGAAGGAGCTGTCAGCATTCAAGCTGTTACTCAAGACTCTGTTCATAAGTTAAAACTAAAATTCCAGTCATAACCCAAGTTGTTTGTATGTCAGGTCAGTTGTAACTAAAGAGTCTACTGTACTGTGTTTATTTTTAGAAGCTCAAATGGAGTTATTACATCTCCCATGTCTTAACTTTCTTAACATAAAACAGAGTTCCAACACTATATTCATATTCTGCCTTCTAATTCTACCACCCTTGTCAATTTTGGATACATAAAATTATTTTTATCAGGCTGGAGATTTAGCTCAGTGGTTCCGGCACCTGTCTTGCAAGTGCAAGGTCCTGAGTTCGATCCCCAGTAACCACATACAATCAATGCTGGGCATGGTGACTCACGCCCATCAGCAATCAATATTACATATCACAGTGCCAGGCATGGTGGCTCACGCCTATCAACCCAGCACTCGGGAGGCAGAGACAGGCGGATTGCTGAGTTCAAGGCTTGCCTGGGCTACATAGTGAGCTCAGGGCCAGCCTGAACTACAAAGCGAGACCCTGTATCAAAAAAAAATTATCTTTATCTTCTCATTAGAGGTCATTTAGTCCTGATTCTTTGCTTTTCCAGTACTATTAAATATCAGATGTCATGATATTTGATACCAGAATTTGTGAATTTAACCTTGTTGGGTTTTAGCTATTGTTACACTTTGATAAATAGTTCTGTAGCTTTTTTTCTGTGACACAAACTATCTGGAAATATTGCTCATTTGGATCTTGATTTTATCCAAATGTTCCAGCCCTGTGGATAATGGCTGTAAGACTTTCGTAGGTGAGACTAATCCGTAGTTCTCATTTTCCTTTTGGGCAAGCTCCGTTGGTCATGAAGTTTCTCATTCTGGCTGGTGGAATAGGCATTTGTCACATTTACTTTTCTCACTACTGAGGCAAAATACCCAGCCCCCAAAATTAAAGGAGGAAGGGTTATCTGGCTCATGGTTTGTAGAGGTTTCAGACTACAGTCACCCAGCTCCAACAGGGTGGTCTTGCAGAGAAGAAATGGTTCATGGCAGGAAAAAGGCAGCAAAGCAACACAGGACAACCACAGCTCTCTGTCCTGTACACTCTAACAGGGGAAGGCAGTACTCCCACCCACAGTCCTAGGGCCCTTCGTCTTAGCATCGCACCATGAATCAACTCCAGCATCAAACACCCTAGATCCGGACAGCTCTGAGAAAGCCCCCCATGGGACTGTGTGAGGCTTTGGGGGACATCTAAACACAAGCCGCATTGTGTGAATGTCATATGCTGTTAGCTCTAACCCTTTTGGATGTCTCTGTTCCCAGCCTTGAGTTATTTTCTTTCACCCATTTACTAATCAGTATTTAGCGCCATATGTAAGGGTTGCCCTTCTACAGTGCACGGGGTTCCTCTACACAGCTACCTCCCCTCCGGTGCTCAGTCCTTTGAATTCCACCCATCCTTGTCTCCCCCAAACTCTCAAAGGATCAGCTATTTGGGTTTCTCATCCCTGCACCATAGCCTGGAAACCCTACTAAGAAAGTAACCTGGGCAGTTATTACAATCCCTTCATCTGCTTTTCACCTGTTAGGATTAAATAGCCTTTTTTTTTTTTTTGTCTGATGTCCAATGTTTTGATGTTGCTTTTTATTTTTTTATTTGTTTGCTTAAGTTTTCAAGGCTGACCTTTAAATCTGATCCCTGTTATTCTACCTTGACCAGCAGTGAAAGTCCTATTTTTCTCTTGAGCAGGAGGGAAATGACTGTCCCTAGAGCCACCCTGCATGGCAGGCAAATAACCCACAGCCTCTCTCTCTCTTATTTGTTTGTTTGTTTGTTTTTTCAGCAGTACCGGCGATTTTATCCAAGGCCTCAAGCATGCTAGGCAACTTTTCTACCACTGAGCTACATCCTTGGGCCTTTTTAAATTTTTATTTTGAGACAAGGTCTCACTAGGTTGCTCAGGCTGGACTTAGCTTGCCATCTTCTTGCTTTGGCCTCCCAAGTAGCTGGAATTAAAGTCATGTGCCACGGTGCCCAGCCTATGCCACTATTTTTTAAATACCATCTGTTGTTGTGATCATAAGTTATCACAGAGTTTATTTTGAAAATGTTCATTATTTTGATTAAAATACATTTTTAAATCTATTTTAAAAGTAAGATTGAATGGAGGAAGTTAGGTAGTGCTGTCTGTAACACTGTACATAAGCTAAATTGACCTATGGGTATTTTGCTTACTGAACCAAATATAGATGTAGTGAAAATGTGAGTGAAATATTCAAGAAACCTACTAAAGTAATAATACATGTACATCTATAAATCAGTCATCATTATACACTTTTACAATATAAGATTTTATCTCTCCACTAGTATAAAGGTCGAAAATTGTTTCTAAAATAAAATTTAATCTTTTAAAAATTTCTATTAACACAATTTATTTTTTCTTTAATGCCTTTATCCATTAATTCAGCCAATATTTACTAATAGTCTATTATGTAATAATGCATTCATAGATAGCATTACTTATAAAACATTAAATCTGGGCTGGAGATTTAGCTCAGTGGTTCTGGCACCTGCCTAGCAAGCACAAGGTCCCTGGTTTCATCCCCGGAAACCACATGCAACAATACTGGGCATGGTGACTCACATCCATCAGCAATCAGTACCACAGACCACAGTGTCAGGCGTGTTGGCTCATGCCTGTAATCCCAGCACTCACTCGGGAGGCAGAGGCAGGAGGATTGCTGAGTTAGAGACTTGCCTGGGCTATATAGTGAACTCAGGACCAGCCTGAACTACAAAGCGAGACCCTGTCTCAAAAAAAAAAAAAAAAAAAAACATCAAATTTATGTTTGTTGGCTACTTTCATTACCACATCATAAAATGCATCTGGGGCAACATTTATTTTGCTTCCATAAGAATTTTTTAAATGTTCAAAATTCAGGGATGGCTAGGTGTGGTGCACAGCTGTCACTCCAAAACTGAGAAGGCTGAGGCAGGATTGCCCTGAGTTTAAGGCCTGCCTGGGATATATAGTGAGTTCAAGGCCAGCCTGAACTACACAGTGAGACCCTGTCTTGAAAAATAAACAACTAAATAAACAAACAAACAAAATGTGCCCAAATTCAGGGATATTGGTGGAAGTGTTACACACATTATATACCACCTGTGTAGCACATTTTATAATCGTCATAGATGCGGATGTGTCTCCCCTTGCTCTCTGATACAGATGAACATAGATCTACGGAGATAGACAAGTTGTGGAATGGCCTCTGCACTCCAGAGGGAGAAGATCCAATAGTTGTTCAGCCCAGGAAGATGGAAGACATAGACCAAGAGAGATCAAGAAGGCAGCACCAGTCAAGGCCAAAGGCCAGGATGGGGTTTTGAGTCTGTGTTGTAAGGCTGAAGAAACCAGAGATTGCTGTCCAAAGGCAGCGGCAAGGAACGGCACTCCATAGGAAATGGCACACTTCTTGCTTCTTTCCCTTTTTACTCCACTCAGGATACAAGTTGATTGGTCGGTGCCACCCACATCTGGAGTGTGTCTTCCTTGCTCAGTTTGCAGCCCACATGTCAACCATCCACAGACACACCCAGAAGTGTGGTTACCAGTCTGCTAGGTGTTTCTTACTCCATTCAAATTGACTCATAATTAACAGTCATGGACAGGAAAAAGGAAAGATCAGTCGGTCCTGGAATAGGATCAAGATAGGAGGTTGTGACAATTTGACATGGATTCTGTGGATGTTGAGACCAGGAAAGAAAACCTTCAGCTGAGACATGAGAAAGTGGAGAACTTCTTGAAGAGCAGTTAGCCAGGACCAAGGATGAGGGCCCCGGAGACTGGGGAGGTTAGAAGGACTAAGGCTCCCTCCCCTCCTCTCCAGCATTCCAGCTGATAAGAACACACACATGGTGACCAAATAGGTACCAGAGAACCACCCCTATTAGCAGGCCAGATAAGAAGTAATAGGTGGCCTCAAAGGACAGAGGTCTCTGCTCAACTCCATTAGGACATGCGCTTTGGATCTCACAGCTGGCATGCCCCTTACTGCGCCAGCTTCATGCAGGATCCTAGGCTGCCTCATGCATGGAGTGACCCCACAGAAGCAGATCTCTCTTTGACCCAGCTGCACTTACTCATGTGTTATGGCTGTTTCTAGACTTTCCCCAAAAACCTCATGCAGTCATAGGGGGCTTTTTCGAGGTGGCTGGTTCTACGTGTGCAGTGCTGGGAGCAAGGGTGTCTCTGACTCAGTTAGTCCACTGACTCGCTTGGCATGGTTCTGCCTGGGGTTGAGGATAAGTGCTACGCTGCCCCCTGGGTGGGCAGGCTGCATAAATTAGGACAGAGAGGGCTACTGCGCCCCACCTGCCTGCCTGCTGCAGACTGATTCTCCTCTCCGACCCCCTCTGCCAGAAGCCAGCTGGCTATGGACTGGAAGTTTGACAGACTATGAACTAAATAAACCTTTCCCCCTCTAAATTTGGGTGTCGGATATTTTGTCTCAGCAACAAGAAAAGTAACTAAGGCATTCGCGGGAGCTGGAAGCTTAAGACTTAGGTGAAGTGAACAGTCAAGACGGATGTGGTGGGATTTTTTGAGATCAGATGAGATTGGAAACCTTCAGGTTAAGATGGCCAGAGATGTGGTGGGATTTTTTTTTTCACCCAAATCTACCCACACAAGGACCACTGGGCTCATCTAGGACATCAGCCATCCTCTCCTCGTGCAAAGAAGCAAGTAAGGGGTGGGGTGAATACGAAGATTTTAATTCCTCTTCCTCCTCCCAGCCACAGATCAGAAGCCTTTTCCTCTTGGGAAACACATAGGAAAAGAAAAATCATTCCCCTGTTACCTAAAAGTCATCATGGTTTTTCTAATACAATTCAAGAACACGTTTTGTGAGTACCAGTGGTCCTAGCTTTCCTGGAACAATCTTATCTGTAAATATACTGCTCGAAGCAATAAGAAAGCAGAGTTTGGGCTTTTCATATTTTTACTCACATCCTCTTTATAAGATTTCACTCATAGCTTAAGCCTGATGGCCTATGAAGTGTGAAGGACTAGGCCCAGGACAGCCTAATCTCCCCTAAGAGTTACTCTCTATCAAAGGAACTGAATTCCCGGGAGCCTGCCGGTCCTGCCCAACTAAACGGTGCTTCCAGGCTGTTGGCCTCGAGGGATCCTCTTGGAAGAGCCATTATTCGGTGCTCCTACAGCCCAGACGGAACAGAAAGAAGTGAGATTAGGGACAAAAAGGTGCGATGTTTGTGTTTCAGAGCCAAATTGGATGGGGAGGGAGCAGAAAGGGGTGCTGACCTGGTCAAGGAGGGGTCCCACTGCACCTCCAGCCTCTGTCCGGCAAGAGATCCTTGTGCCCACCAGCGCTGAGCAAGGCTCTGGGTGTGCCTGCTCAATCCCAGAGCCACAGGGACATATGCCCCAAGATCTTTGCCATCCTCCGGGACACTAGGGATCCCACACATGCCAGGCCCTCACAGGAGGCAAGCTCTCCTCTGGACTGACCTGTGATACCACCCTAATGAAGTTCAGTCTCTGTCAGGTCTTTTGCATTGTCAGGCAAAGGAGCTACATGTAAAGGTTTAAGAGATGAGGCCTGGAGAGAGATCGAAGTAAAGAGCTGTTCAGGTTCAAATCCAGATTGCCCTGCAGTCTCACATGTGCGGAAGGTGAGCGATCAAGGGATGCTGCTCTCATCTGCGGGTTAGTGCATGCGTGAGCACAGGAACTGAACCTGCTACTGGAGGCAGGGCCTGGGTGTGACCCGGAAGGGTGCACGCTTGTCCCCGGCTCCTCCCTTCCCTCTGTCTTTCCAGGCTGGTAGGATTTGAGCGGCAGCTTTCCTCCGCCAGGCCTTTCCATCATGCTGTTTCTGCTCAGGGCTAGCAGACCACGGACTGCATCCTCTAAACCAGCAGCCAAGTCAACCTGTCCTACTTTAGGATGTGGGTGTCAGGCGCTCTGTTCCAGCAATGAAAGTGACTAATGTAAGAGTGTCCCTTCCCCTGAACAGATAGAAGACCTTTCGTGTTGATGGGGTGCAACAGAATCCTCCAGAAATGGGTGTGTCTACAGTGTGAATTCTGCATAGATATAACACCAAGGACACCTGAGGGCTTGGGATTCTGACAAGTGAAACATCACTAGAAAATGCAATCATCATTTATACAGTGTGATCTCCCAATTAGGCAAACATAAAATAACAAAGCAAAACAAAAATGGAGTCAACCTTTATGCCCAAAAGACTGGCATAAAATACCACAGCATAGTGATAAGGAAATTTCAATAGGGCTGCAACTCGAGTTTCCACCTTGCCACTCCTGAGCTGGACGCTCTGAGGAGGTTGGTGTGCTGCTCAGAACCGCAGTCTATACGGTGGAGAACAGCAGGCCCTACTGCAGAGCGTGGCTGGGAAACTATTCCATGGTGTAGGGACTGGCTGGGGCTTAAAATCACGCTCAGATCTTGTCTCTGGGCACCCAAGAAGATTCCTTCCTTCTTGGTTCACGGCTGCTGTGCATGCCATGCCTACTTCTAGATGCTCCTGCACCCTGCGTAGTCAGTTGCACTGCAGAGGCTGGGCTTCCCCCAGGAGACATGTCATCCCAGACACTACGTGTCACGTTCTCCTGCTGTAAATGTCACCTAGGGGCAGAATGTCCGCCTTAACCATGACAGGGGCCTCAAGTTCCCCAAGCCAGCTTCAGAGAGTTCCGTCTTACTCCTTACTTCCTGGTCAGGCACAAGGCAGGCCGCACTCAAGAAAGGCGACTCCAGCTTTGCCAACAACAGCTACTGCAACAACAGGGAGGGCAGACAGGAACCGAACCTTCCCGTGGGCCTCCAGTGCCCGGACCGCACTTGTTTCCCGGAATGTGAGCCAACATCAGCTTGTGGAGCTCGGAACCAAGAGTACCCTCCAGTTCCGAGCTGTGGTTCTCCATGGAGACTCACTTCGTTGACAGAATCAATACCAGAGAGTTAGTTCATGGAGTGATCTTGGTCATTTCCACCAACAAAACCAGGTCAGGAAGCCCAGACAGGGTTATTTCCTCTAAACGCGGAGTGCGTTGTGCCCAATAGGAGTGGGATTGATGGTTCTGCCTTTTGGGAGGGGAGCTGTCTATGCACACTGAAAGAAGGAAGATCTTGGATACAAAGTGAGAAAGAACTGCAAACAAATCTTGGGCTCTTGTGAGGTCTTAGGGCTGTGGTTCCATGACCCTAGTCTCTGCCAGCTGGACTCAAGGTCACCATGCCAACCTCCAGTGCCGGGTGACTCTCCTGGCCGGGCCATCATCTGTGAACGAGGACAACATGGCAACCCTTGGAAAACTTTGCAGATGCTGAACTGGATCCCTGACGAAGTCCTCCCTGCACTCACAGCCTGTGAGAAGTCACCTCTCCATCCCAGACGACTGACACATTTCAAGGACTAAACAATGAGAATAGCAAGATAAATGTAAACATTTTGCTGCAATTTTTCTATGATTTTAAAGTGTAATTCACTCATTTAAAGTATACTGTTCGGTACTGAGGTGTGTGTAGTCATAGAATTTTGCAACTATCACCATAACCTAATCGTAACACATTTTCTTGGCCCACAAAGAAACTCCACACCCATCAGCTATCACCCCAAGTCTCCACATCTCCCCCAGACCTGGGAAGCCACTAACCACTTGATGAGTGTATAAGTTACCCATTCTGGTCATTTCACAGCAAGGGAATCATATAAGTCATCCTTGGTGACTGGCCTCTTTCACTGAGCAAAACATTTCAAGGTTTACGCATGTATCGATTAATTCTCTTCATAATTCTCACAGCAGCTTTCCTAGTTCCTGGCGTGCCTCGGAGACATCTTCAAACATTTTGTTTTTTATTGGAAATCCAAATGAAAATAAATTGTACCCATCTGAGCTTTAAGTATCCTAGGTAGGTGCCATGCATTATTACTGAGTTAGATCGATTTGTGAATCTACGTCGACAACCACAAAATGGAAACATGTAGTTGTATTTTGTAGTTTTCTGGTCACATATAAGTCACACACACAGGGTTTACTGAAAGAAGCAAACAAACCCTTAAATAACAGAGCCACGTGGTTTGGAAAAAAATCTTTCAACCAGTGGATTTCAGTATCAAAGATGCTCTATACTGCCCCCTGCTGACCAGTGAGCCCGGAGGACTAAAGTCACAAGAATGTAGACAATGGGCCAAAGCACCTGCTTTTGACAAGTGTATCTTCACCTGTGGGTTAAGCAAGAGAATTTTTTTAAAGGGAACCTGTAGTGCATCAGGCATCATGCTGTAGTTGGGACAGAGGTAGGGAGTCCCACTGGCCTCCGGGAGCCCTTAGAGGGGGAATGACAAGCTAGGCCTTCTCTGCCCCAAGACACTGCGCAGACACCTGTCCTGGGCTTACGTCAGTCCACAGGGAGGTGATAAAAGGTGGAAACACTAAAGTCAGAAAGGACTGGAGCACGATTCCCAATCCTCAGCCCCAAAATCATGTCACAACTCAGCCTCCCAAGACCTACACGTCTGCTGTAGCTCAGCATTCCCACGGGTCGAGAACCAGGCGTGGCCTCAGTTCGGTGGCTCCAATCGGTGTCTCTTATGGGGCTGCAGGTGGACCTGGAAAAATCTGAAAGTTTAACCAGGACTGAAGGATCTGCTACCCAGATGGCCACATAAGGCCAGCATGCTGACGCTGGAAGCTGGCTTCTCTCCGTGGGGCCCCCTGAGAGTCCTTATGATGTCACAGCTGGTCTCCCCGTGAGCGACTGCACCGTATTCTGTGAGCCACACGGCGACCTCAACTCAGCGAGGGCATGGAAACCACGAGGCAGGTTCCACCGGAGGCGTCACAGGACGAGCCGTCAGACCACTGCTCAGTTTTCCCTGCACCTTCTTCCGGGAAGATCAAGAGAGACTCCAGCTGCCGTGTGAACCTGCTCTTGCGGCTCCGGCAGGATGTCCGTGGGTAGGAACCCGAGGTCCACTGCTGCTCCGTCCTCGGATGGCTCTGCCTCCCGGAGTGCCTCACGAAGCTGACTCAGCCCGTCCTGCGCTGGAGTCCTTCACATGCTTAAAAATAGCAACGGTGTTCCTTGGTAAATATTGATCGAGGCCTCCTCTGACCCGAACTCAAGGAGCTAACTGCTGGGGACAAGAAGAACACAGCGAGCGTGGGCTCCGCCCTCCCAGGCCTGTTCTGGCTCTGCCTTCCTCTCTCGCATGGCGGAGGAGCCCTCTGCCCGTCTTCTTCCCGCCTCAGCTCACGGAAACCTCTCCTCCCTGAGCCAGCGTTCCTCTGGTAGCAAACACAGAAAACAAAACTCAAGAAACCAGAGACATCTGAATAATCTGCCTGGAATCTGAGACAAAATTTTTTTCTATGCAAAATATAATTTAAGAGATCTGAAGTTCATATATATATATATATATATATATGGCAAAAGAGCTAGGTGTGGTGGCACACGCTTGTAATCCCAGCACCTGGGAGGCTGAGGAGGAGGATTGTCATAAGTTTGAGGCCAGCCTGGGCTACATACTGAGTTGAAGGGTAGCCTGAACTACATAATGGGACCCTGTCTCAAAAAAACAAATAAATCAGGGCCGGAGAATTAGCTCAATGGTTCTGGCACCTGCCTCACAAGCGCTAGGTCCTGAGTTCGATCCCTGGTAACCACATACAATGCTGGGCGTGGTGACTCACACCCACCAGCAATCAATATCACATACCATAGTGCTGGGCATGGTGGCTCACACCTGTAATCCCAGCACTCAGGAGGCAGAGGCAGGAGGACTGCTGAGTTCGAGGCTTGCCTGGGCTACATAGTGAGCTCAGAGCCAGCCTGAACTACAAAGCGAGACTCAAAAAAAAAAAGGTAATAGTTTAAAAACACCTAAGATCCTTTCTAACGTCTTATTTTAATTAAAATTCTTCATATAGATTTTATTTTCATATTGAAAATAATTATTGCTGTTTGTTTCCACTTTTTTATATTCTTATACCTCTTATTTTTTCTCAGTTTTTGCATTTCTTAGTTTTGCATTAGATCCTCCAGCACACTGTGAAACAGAAGTAATAACAATAAACATCATTATTTTATTTCCGAGTCTGCCATCTCTGATAACAGCAGGATGGTTTGTGTCAGACAAAACTCACCAGCTGGTAACAATTATAAACCGTGCACAGAATGTTAAAATGACTGGGTTATGTCCTTCCAGGGGAGCCAAGCAAGAAGCTGGGGCCCAAGCCTTGGGCTTCCAGGGCTCCCTGAGACGGGGGGGGGTCACACCATGGGGGGAGGAAGGCACCTCCTCCCCTCCACAGCGCAGGACATCCAAGGCGGTGACGGACAACACCGCTGCTCATCTGCCGTGCAGCACCCCGAGATCTAGTGACAGCACCCCGGGCAACAGGAGGCGGGTTCACCGCAAGCAGGACCTGAGACACCCTGCGCCCGGGGAAGTTCAGCGCACTCGCGGGACTGCTGGGCCTCACCTGACTGCACCAGAGCACCGGAAGTCTCCCTCTAGGGGGCGCTAGGACGACCGAGGCAAGCAAGAGTCGTCAGAACTAAGGAGGCAATCAGAATGGACGCTGGGAGCCCAAGGGGAAGAAGGCGCTGCCTGTGATCCCATCACTCTGGGAGCCCGAGGCAGGATCCCAGCCTGGGCAACTCAGCAATTTGGCAAGACTCTGTCTCTACGCTTTAAACAAAAAGGTCTGGGGATGCAGTTCAACCTGCATCCTGGAGGACCTGGGTTCAATTCCCAGTGTGGTTAAGGAGAGGCAGAGGAGGGGAGAGGGAAAAGGAAAGAAGAAATACGGAAGGGAAGGAGAGGGTCGGGGAGAATCCACGGGTAATCGCCCACGGTGGTGTGAAACAGTAACAGAACAACCAAGACACTGGCCACGTGGAGCAACAAGAAGAATGAGCAGAAAACTAGTCATCACGAGTTCCCAGAAAAGAAGCTCCACGGACAACCCGCATGCTGGGATCAGGAGGGGGAGGTACTTTAAATAATTGATGAATATGTTGCAGTTTTACAGAAAAGAGATAGATATAATGGACAAAGAGCGAACCTCAGAAAGATATGGAAATTCTAAAAACAATAGCTCTAAACGTTGTACAACTAAAAACTCCAAGGGGTAACTGAAAACATAGTGTATATTTAGATTTTTATTACAGTAAAAGACATTGCCAAGAATCCCCCCCAAAAAATTCTTCTCCTCACTTCAAACACATTTATCCCATAATTCTTGTCATTTCTGAAGCAGTTCTGGAGTTTCTCTTTCCCGATGGTCTTCGTCGGGTCTGATTTTTTAAAATACAGTGAATGCTGCTGCCGAGCGCCATCCAGCAGACGGGCAGGCTGTGAAAACAGGGCAGGCCCGGCACCCTGTGCCACTGGCTCTTCTCCAAAGTCAAAATGAGCACAAAAGGGAAACACTAAACCTCATAGGCTCAGGACTCGGAGTCACGTGCTGATGGACATAGAGGCTGCTCCAGAGATTCAGCTATTTTGAGTTGTGCCACCACAAACATGGGCAATCATGGATCACTGCAGCACGCTGTCTTTAAGTCTTCCCCTAGTCTCACACACACACACACAGCAAGACCCAGCTACAAACAAGCCTGAGTAGCAAAGCGAACAAGAGGAACCAAGACATGGTTGTACTGTCCACTTCTCCACAGTCCCCGGGCCCTCTGCCCTCTTCCGCCTGTTCCCTGTACATGCTGTTGTTTCCGTGTCCTCTGCAGATTCATCTACTGTTCGTTCATTCAGCAAGGACAAATACAAGCATCTGTCGCCCACTGCATCTTCCAAGCATGGGATCAACTACTCCCCGCGCTGACGAGGCCTCTGCGGAAGGTCATGGTGGTGATGATTAAAAAGAGTTATAAGAGGAAAGAACAAGGAAAGGAGGCGCTGTTCTAGACCGGTGGGGAAGGAAAGGCCTTTCCAAGACGTGGTGCTTCTTGGACAGAAAGCTAAACTCGGTGAGGCCGATTTACGTGGGTCCCAGGAGAGGAGCGCTGCACACACACGGGGTGCACTCAGTGTGGGGAGGAAGGGCTGCCAGAAGCAGCTACAGGAAGCACCATGTGGCTGGAGCACAGTGCTGAGGGGCTTGGCTTTCACAGTGGCAGCGTGAGGAAGCCACCAGAAGGTCTCGATCAAAGCCGTGGCGCAGCTCACTGAGCTTTCTGAGAGGCCTGCTGCCGCGGCTATGCAGAAGAGAACTCCTGAGCCAAGACGAGGAAGGGAGCGGACTGCGTGTCACCAGCTCTAGGACACGCGTTCTCCACAAGTTGAGGGAGCCCAGAGACACGGTGAGCAGCACACGGGGCTGCTCCGCCTGCCCTCGAAACACCCAGCCCAATGTGATCCGAAATCCACGTGAAAACGCAAAGGGACCCAGAATACACAAAACTGTCTTGAAAGAGAACAAACCCAGAAACTCACATCTCCTGATTTCAAAACTCACAACAGTGTTGGAGCATCTAGTTTCTCCAGGAAATGACACTGGTGTGAAGATACGCGGATCAGTGGGACGGAACTGAGATGCCCCAAAATAAATCTAAAGACCTAAACTGTAAATATTTACAGCCACCCGAGTTTAGACAAAGATGTCAAGAAATCATAATGAGGAAAGAATAGTCTCTCCAACAAGTAGTGCCAGGAAATTTATGTCGTGTGAAAAAGATAATTTTGGAGCCCTAGCTAACACTGTGCCCAGAACCTAACTCAAGTGGATCAAAGATCCAAATGGAAGAGCTAAAACTCAAAACAATCAGAAGAAAACGTAGGAGAAAATCTTCACAATCCTGGCCCATGCAGTGCATTCTCAGATGCAGCATCACAAGCACAAGCATTCAAAAGAAAAACAGGTGATTTGGCCTTCACCAAAACTAAAACTTCTGGGCTATAAATAGTACCATCCACAAGGAGAAAAGAGACACATGGAATGGGGAAGAAATTCTGCTAATCCTGTAGCTGGGAAGAGACTTGTATCCAGAATCAGACACTCTTACCAGTCAATAGCAAAAAAGACAAACTCATTTCAAAAGGAGCACAGGAAATAAGCAGACATTTCTCCAAAGACATAAGAGGCCAAGAAGGCACATGGGAGGATGCTCGGTACGATAAGCGTCAGGGAAAAGCAACCCAAAACTGCAGGAAGACCTGAGTGCATACCCACCAATGTCTACAATAACAAAGACACATGACAGCAAGGCTTGGCGTGGATGGGATACAGAGAAACCCGAACCTCACGCACTGCAGATGGGAGGGTAAAATGGTGCAGACAGATTGGCAGATTGGCAGTTTGGCAGTCCTCAAAATCCTAAACAGTCGCCAGGGGACCCAGCAAAGACAGCCTGGGTATAGACCGAGATGGATGAAGTATGTGTCCACACAGACTCGCCGTGGAACGCTCGGGGTAGCATTATACTCTTGACAACCAAAATGTAGGGAACAAACCCCATGTGGGTATCCACTAGAGAACAGACAAATGAAACACAGCTCATTCATGTGAAGGATCGCCATTCAAAACAACACAGTGAAGCCACGATACACGCTGTGGGGTAGATGAGCCTAGAAACCTCAAGCTCAGTGCCAAAGGCCAAGACACAAAGAACATGTGCAGGATCATTCTATAGTGAGTGTGGAAACGGGATCTGTAGGAATGAGGTTCTCTTATGGGAGGAGCATGTTCTAAAGGGTGCCGGTGGAAGCCTCGTTCTATAAAACCTGTCAAACTGTAATCCCAGTGCTCCAAGAGGCTGAGGCAGGAGGATCACAAATTCAAGCACAGGCTGGATCATTTAGCAAGTTAGTAAGAGCCTGTCTCAAAATGAAGGTAAAAAGGCTGAGGGTGTCACTAAGTGTGAAGGAAGGTCCTGGCTTCGATTCCCATTGTCCCAAAAGCATCCTCAAAATACGTAAATATAGTCTCGTATTTTTTTATTTTTGAGACAGGGTGTCCCTAAGCATCCAGGATGACCTTGAACTCACCGTATAGCCCAGGCTGGCCTCAAATTCACAACGATCCTCCTGCCTCAGCTTCCTAAGCACTAGAATTACAAGTGTTGCCACCATGGCTCTGTGTAATTGCAAAGGAGCTGAAATGCCACCATCGACACGCCCTATTCCTTTCCGGATTGCTGTAAAGAACGCTGAATCTCATAAACTCAGTGGTTCACAAAATTGTGTCAAAACTATGCATACGGGTGAGCGAGTTAAAAAGCGAGTAGGAAGTGATCCTCGGGCTGCAGAGGAATCAGGCGGCCCTTAACCCAGGGTCCAGACACACAGTATCAACTTAAAATCTATCAGGAACGCAAACCCCTGGGCCCCTCTGAGTCAGACCTGACTCGGAAGCTCTGGGCTGCGATTCAATAAACCTTCCCGCCAACTCTGCTGTGCTCCTGTTTGACCAGGAAAGCCTTATTCTGTTATTTCTTATATTTTTTCATATATGTGTATGGACAAGATGGGGTTAAAGTCTCTTTCTAAAAACTCTAAATATTTTTGTGTAGTCATAAGAATTCTTCTAGAATGTATGATAGTTTTTGTAAAATAGGAAATATCCAAAGGGAATTTGGGTGGGAACATAATGAGGGGAAAGAATATGATTCAGAAAGAAAATGAAAGAGCATGTATATAAAGGGTAGGGGGTTTGGGGGTAGGGATATGGGTAAAAATGAGAATTAACTTGTGTCATGTACTGGTACAAATTCCCCAGTGTTGTGTGTGGTTTTGAGTTGTATATAAAATGTACGAATAAAGAATTCAATTTAAGAGATCTGAAGAATAAACACTAAATTGATAGTGGGAAATTTGCTGCTACTAGGAGGAAAATTTCACTAAATATATCTTTACATTTTAATGTTTGTTTGTGAAACTAACTTTTTAAGTAACCACAGAGCAGGACGGATCACTTCTCAAAGAATTTATCGGTGGGGACAGGCTAGGTCTAGACAGGCAAAGATCACACAACTCTAAGAGACAACGACCTAGGTGGGGCAGGAGGCGGGACGGGGAGGGTGCGGGCAGCCTGCAGACACCACTTTCCAGTCCTTGGCACCATAAGCAGCACTACGGTTAGTAGCATGCATACCAGGTAATAACCTGCCGTCTCCAGACAGTGAGTTCACCCAGACCAAGTAAACCAACGAGCCCCAGCGGGTTATCAGAAGAACCGGAAGCGGCTCCCGCCATCGCTGCGCGGCGGACGGGAAGCGGTGTCTGGATAGCGCGCGTGCGCATTAGGTGACGCAAAGTAGCGGCGTTCACGCACGCGCACGGCAGCCGGGGCGCGCATCCCTATTTCTACTGGAAGCGCGTCGTAAGTGGTCCAGTGGTTTCAGCCATGGCGGAGATGGCAGAGCTGTGTGAGCTGTACGAAGAGTGCAGCGACCTGCAGATGGACGTGATGTCGGACGAGGGTGACCTTCCGCAGATGGAGGTAGGCGGCGGGGGCCGGGAGGCGGCCCTGAGCGGCGCCGGCAGCGGGGCCGCGCCACCTCTGGAGGAGGAAGGCCCGATGGAGGAGGAGGAGGGCGGGCAGCCCATGGCGGCGCCACGCGGCAGAGCAGGCCTGGCCTGCGAGCCCAGCCCCGGGCCGCAGCAGAGCCCGGGCCTGGAGGGCGAGGCCGAGGAGCTGGACGACTGGGAGGATGACTCCGACTACCCGGAGGCCGAGGCCGAGGAGCTGGACGACTGGGAGGATGACTCCGACTACCCGGAGGCCGAGGCCGAGGAGCTGGACGACTGGGAGGATGACTCCGACTACCCGGAGGCCGAGGCCGAGGAGCTGGACGACTGGAACGATGACTACGACTACCCGGAGGAAGAGCTGCTGAACGGCGCCGGCTACCGCGTCCCGGCCACCCCGGAGGAGGCCGACAAGATGTTCCTGAGACTGTCCCTGGCGCGGGAGGCCGCCCTGGAAGTCGGGTTCCAGATGCAGTACGAGAAAACCCCCTACGAGCAGCTCGCTTTCATCGAGGAGCTCTTCACGCTGAGGGTCATCAACCGCCTGGCCGAAGAACTCGGCTGCGACGAGATGATTGACACAGAGTAATCCCAGATGCTGACAGCAGAGGAGGACGCGACGAGAGGAGAACCCAACATTCTGCTGTCTAGGGGTTTGTTCTAAACCGTTCCGTGCCAATGAAAACACTCGATCTTCAAACAGAAAAGTTGGTTTTTGTTTTTCAGAGTAGAAGACAAGGACTGACTGCAGTTGTGAGAAAGGAAAAGAATCAGGAAAGAAAAAGATCTTACGACTGCTGACCGGTCTGCTTTCCAAGAAAAGCCTGGGGCGTTGAGGGCTTTGATTTTGTTATTGATGTAGATTATTCTCCTTGCATTCGGGAAGATTTCTTTCATATTCGTTTTGCTGTAAGGATGGTTTTGCAAGAGTAAACCTTGACCAATACAAACTGCCGATACAAATGCCCACTGATCCAAATTATGTAATGAGACAGGAACTATGTCCACAAGATATCGTTGTTATTTGAAAGAAAACCTGTTGAGAAAAGTTTTTAAATTCTACTTTGTGATCTAGCCAATGCATAATAATCAGACTAAATTTGCAGTGTAAATTGAATTTATTCTTCATAATCCCAAAAAGAAGACCGAACTCAAACTGAATGTATCACATGTTCTATATCCCAAAATGTGTTTCCAAGAGCATTTAACATCTTGTACATGTGTCTTGGGCATTTATGTAACAACTATGAGGTGTACTTTGGGAAAGTCCATTATCATGGCTATGGTGTTTTAAAAAGTCGAAAGCTAACATACCTTTTTTAGAAAGTTTCAAATGTAGACATTAAAATGTATGTAGAAGTACAAAGAAGACAAGTTCTTTCTAATACCCTGTTATACTAAGGAAATTGTTTTGCTTGCTGTTTTTCATTTAACTTGACATATGAAAGACTAGCTGAACTTTGTATAGTAAGCACTGTTTGTGAAAATTGTCAGTAATGGGAAAGCCCCATATCTAAAACAGACCATGAACAATTAATGCTGTCAACTTTTCAAGGCTTTAAACCTGCCCAGAAACCCACCCCACTATGAGATTTTCCACTGTCTTCTCCTCTAATTAGGACTGTTATTCTTTATGCACCAGCATTGCAGATAAAATTTCTTGTTCTGTGTTAAAAAAAAAAAAATTCAATTTAAAATAATAAGAATTCTAAGACCTAATAAGCGTAGTGTCATCATTTAATTAATGCTGCTGGAGAGACATGCTGAGATCCCTGCACCGGGCAGTGCATGCACGGTGGCCACCACCTATCCTTTGATATGCTCCCACCACCCTGCACCTTCCTGGGGCCCAAGATCCCCAGGCTTAGGGGGAATCTGCCTAGACCAGCCCAGAGGGTCCTAGGTCCACTGGCCCCTAGACCAGGCGCTCCTTAACAAACCCAACTTCCTCCCTTCCTCTCCTGCCCCTTACAATGTCCACATCTCCTTCCCTTCAGCACTCTCACTGCCACGTGGTTGCTATGGTGTCACTATCCCCATCAAGGCTCACAGTGTGTGGTGTCTTAGAGGAAGGATCTGATGGAATCATTAAGAGGCATTTATCCATGAGAGCTCAGGAGTGGATGAAAAGACTACTGGGTCATCCTGAGATCAAGTCTCATCAAAGCTACTTTGGCTCTGCCTCTTGAATATGTGATCTCACCAGCAAGAAGGCTCCCACAGATGCAGCCTTTTGGCTTTGCGGCTTCCAAAACTGGGAAAGAAATAAACTTTCATTCTTTATATATTACCCAGCCTATTGCATTTAGTTATAGTAGTAGAAAGCCAACTAAGACCAGAGTCCAGGGAAAAGAATCCAGGGACTGTGTGTTCAGTCTGACAACTTTAACAAGGATGCCTTTGCTTTTCAGAGAATAAATGGTTTTTAATACTATACAAATTGGGGGGCGGTGAGACAGGGTCTTGCTTCGTAGTTCAGGCTGGCCCTGAACTCACTATGTACACCAGGCAAACCTCAAACTCACAGCAATCCTCCTGCCTCTGCCTCCTGAGTGCTGGGATTACATACGTGAGTCACCACCACAGTAATTCTTTATGTGGTTAGCAGGGATTGAACTAGGGACCTTGCACTTACAAGGCAGGCACCAGAACCACTGAGCTAAATCTCTAGTCCCTAAAAATTGTTTTTTAAATGCAAAAACCTGGTATTAGATCTGAAAAAAAAAAAAAAGATAAGCAGAAAGAAAAAAACTTCTACTCAAACCCTCCTGACAAATGTAGAATAAAAACTATTGGCAAATCAAATATGACAACATAACAGAACTGTGGCTATCTAGAGTTTATCCCAGGAATGCAAGAGGGTTGAATATTAAGATATCTAATGTAATGAAATGCAACAGAATGAGGTCCAATAAAAGAATTCATGTCACACTTTCAAAGGGAGCTTCAAAATGCTATTTTAATAATGATTCTTGATAATATACCATAGCCAGAACTCAAAGGATTCTTCCCTGGTATGATGAAGATTTTATATCTCAGTTCAACAGCCAACAGTAAAATTAGAGCAAGGAACACTTTGGTTGGAGTATTTCCACAAAATTAGGAATAATACAGAAGATGATAAGCTTGATTACTATTTTTATAAGATTGTTGAAATCTGATTGAAAAAAGTTTGAAGTGAACCCAAAATGTAAAACAGTAAATAAAATAATAAACAGCCATGCCTGTCATCAACTATTTCAAAAATTCAAATGTGCCAAAACAACCAAGCTGAGAAAATTCAGTAGTGTTTAAAAATCCAGAATTTTTAAAATTTATACTTTTTCTAGTTCAATGCAAATAGAAAATAGGGGGAGAATTTTCTCAAAACGACACCAGGAAAATATCTAAAATGAACCTAAAAAATTTTTCAGAGGTACTGAACAGTTTTGAGGTAGAACAGATTTTCGTGTTGAATTGTTCTTTCAAGATTTGTTTCTATGAGAAAATATTTTACTTACTGTGAAAAAAAATCAAACAATTCTTGTCAATTTTTTAAATTTTTCTTTGTCCATGTTTGCAGTATGCAATGATTACATTCATTGTGAGGACTTGGCACACACACAGTACACATCTAAATTAATTCCCTTCCCTCTTTTCACTTTCACACATCTCTTGATCCCCTACCCTCTTTTAAATGTTTTGTTTTTCTTTTTCATTTTAAGACAGAGTCTCACTACATTGCCCAGGCGGGGCTCAAACCTGTGATCCTCCTGTGTCAGCCTCCTAGAGTGCTTTGCTGATACAGGTATTTCTTGCCATATATTACAGATCCTCTACTTATAAAAATAACTTCTTTTTCCCCCAGAGGTAACAAATTCCTTGATTTCCTCACTGCAATTTCTCGTAGCCTCTGTTTCTTACGGAGGTTTAGGGTATACAGAGAGGCTACCCCAGAACTGCAGCGCTCATGCCCCCCCACACCGTGGCCACATGCCATTTCTCCTGTCAGTAATATCTTTTTTCAGTTTTTATTTTTTCTTAGTCCATCTCTGCGGTACATAGTGATTATACTTCTCATGGGCAGTCAGTGCCTGGGCATCATGCATCTTAATTCTTTTTCCACCCTCTTTCCCTTGACTCCCTCCTCCTGCCCTCAGTTTCCTGGCTCTGCTCCTGTAACTATCTCCTCATCAGTTATTATCTGTCTTTTTCTTTGCTCTTTATTTGTATTTTGATTTTCTCATATAAAAGAAACCATATGATATTTAAGTTTGTGGGTCTGATTTATTTCACTTAACATTATGGTCTCAAAGGGCAATGTTTTCCTACAGATGACCCAAGCTTATCCTTCATTATGGCAGAGCAGTACTTCATTGTGTATAACACCACATTTTCCTCATCCATTCAGCTGTCAATAGACATATATATATGTAATATATATTATATGTGTGTGTGTGTGTGTGTGTATATATATATATATATATATATAGAGAGAGAGAGAGAGAGAGAGAGAGAGAGAGACAGCCTCCAAGTTTAGCTGTTATGAGTTGTGCTGCTATAAACATGAGTGTTTGTGGATCACTGTGACATGATCCCTTTCCTTTGACTCTTTCAGGAAGATACCTAGAAGGGGGAGAGTTGGGCTGAAGGGAACTTCTATTTTTAGCTTTTAGAGGAATCTCCATGCCTATTTCTACTAAACCAGTTTATACCAAGAATACAAAAGTTCCCTTTTCCCCCGCAGCCTCAGCAGGATTTACCACTCGAGTTCATGATGGCCATTTTTTTCTGGAGTGAGGTGGAAACTCACTTGTTTTCTCACTGGTTGTTTTAATTTGCATTTCTCCAATGGCCATAGAGGCTGAATATTTTTTCGTGTATTTATTGGCCATTTTTAATTCTTCTGAGAAGTGTCTATTTTTTTTCAACTGTCCATTTCTTTGACTGGGTTTTTTTTTTTTTAACTTTGGAGGGTCTAATTTTCTTTAGTTCTTTATAAATTCTAGATATTGGGGCTGGAGATTTAGCTCAGTGGTTCCAGCGCCTGCCTTGCAAGCGCAAGGTTCTGAGTTTGATCCCCAATAACCACATACAATGCTGGGTGTGGTGACTCACGCCCACCAGCAATCAATACCACATACCACAGTGCCGGGCATGGTGGCTCACGCCTGTCATCCCAGCACTTGGGAGGCAGAGACAGGAGGATTGCTGAGTTCGAGGCTTGCCTGAACTGCATAGTGAGCTCAGGGCCAGCCTAAACTATAAAGTGAGACCCTGTCTCAAAAAAAAAAAAAAATTCTAGATAGCAGTCCTTTGTCAAAGAAGTAGCCAACAGAATTTTTTTTCCCTCCTGTGAGCTGTCTCTTGACTCTACTGATCGTGCAGAAAAAAGCTTTTTAATTTGATGTGAACCCATTTGTTGATTCTTGGTGTTATTTCTTGCACAGGTGGGGTTCTGTTCGAAAAGCCCTTGCCTACACCCATGTCTTGAAAAGTTTTAGCTATTTCATCTTTCAGCAGAACAAGTGTTTTGTTTTAACATTTAGATCTTTGAGCCGTTCTGATTTTAGGTTAGTGCATGGTGAGAGGTATGGGTCTCGGCTCAATGTTCCGCATGTGGACAGCCAGTTTTCTCAGCATCATTTGCTAAGAGGCTGTCTTTCTCCAGTGCACACTTTCGGTCCCTTTGTCAAACATCAAGTAGCTGAATGTGCCTGGGGTTGTTGCTGAATCTTCTGTTCTGTCCCACTGATCCTCATGTCTGGTTTTGTGCCAGTGTAGTGCTGTTTTCATCACTGTCGCTCTTAAGTGTAGTTTGAGGTCCAGGATTGTGACACCTCCCGCATGGCTCCTGTGGCCGGGGTTGCTTTTGCTATTTGGGTCTCTTCTGGTTCCATATGAATTTCAGGATTGTTTTTTTCTAACACTGTGAGGAATGCTGTTGGTATCTTGACGGCGACTGCAATAAATCTGTAGGTCAGTTTGGAAGCATGGCGATTTTGACAGTGTGGGTTCTGCCCATCTAGGAACGGGGGAGATCTTTCCCTTTTCTGATATCCTCTTTGATCTTCTTTTTCCAGTACTGTAGCTTTTGTGGTAAAGTTCTTCCGCTTCACTTAGGTTAATGTGTAGGTTTCACTCGGGTCCAATTACTCCTGCCTGATGCTACTGTGAATGGCATTGTTTTCCTAACTTCTTTCATGAGCTCACTCTCGGTGTATAGTCATGCAATTGACTTTTGTGCATGGATTTTGTAGCCTGCTCCACTACTAGATTTGGTTATTAGTTCTAGGAGTCTTTTGGTGGAATTACCCTTCTTTCTGCCACTCGATGAGCCAATATTGACTAAAGTCCATGGTTTATACAGCATGAGGGTTGACTCTTGTATGTTCTGCATGTGTGGACAATTGAATAGCAACAAGATCACCTATGACAGTAGCAGAGGGAATCCTCCCACTGCCCAAAACACCCTGCTCACCCCTCTTCATCCCTGGAAGCCACTGGTCCTTTGACTGTCTCTCTGCTCTTTTATGTCTACTTGGCACTAATTCAACATTAAATGCTCCTACTGTTGCCTAAAACTCCTCTTAGGTCATGTTGCAGTTAACACTTATCAACTTCATATTTTTTCTTTCTTTCTTTACTTCGTTTTTTGGGACAAGATTTTGCTATATAATTTAAACTGCCCTTGGACTCACTGTGTACCCCAGGCTGGCCGCAAGCTCACCATGATTCTGTTGCCACCATTTCCCAAGGGCTGGGACTGCAGGCATGCACCTCATGACCAGCAATTTCAGTCTTGAAAAACTCTCCCAAACATCTTCTCATCTGGTTCTTTAGGAAGAGTTGCCCTCCAGACCAGGTACGGGATCTCCCTGCCCGTCACTCTGGCTGTCCCTTCGCCCTTGTTCTTGGGCCCCAGTGTTACCAGGCTGGATTTAGTCCAGGTGCTTGAGGTCCTAAACAAAGAAACGAGCAGTACGCTTAAGAGTAGCAGCAGCTGAGGGCTTTAAGCCTCGGGATGTGGGGTGGGAATGAGGGTTGACCTGGGCACCTCCTGCAGGTGGTAGAGTTTCTGACCTTTTATGGCCACTGGGGGAACTCATGGTGTCCAAAGCCTGTGGGTGGGGGTGGGGATCAAATCCATAGAGTGGATGATGTGGTAATTAGGGCTGATATCTGCCCAGGACTGCAGAGGACCTGTGGCTAAATCTTTCTCCAGGTGCTACCACTTCTTTTCCCTCCCTCCCTCGCTCCTTCCCTCCCTCTGCTGGTGGAGGAATAGATACAGTGGGCCTTTAAGAAGCCACAGCGACGCAAATGACTCAGATGACAGAGATGACACAGACCAATCATACATTGCTAAATGCTACTTCCACCCTTGTGTCCAATCACACTCTGCCATGAGCACTGCTCCCGCCCCCTCATCCAATCACGTCCCAAGCCGCCCTATATAAATGCCCGTAACATCCATAATAAATGAAGAAGCTTCTCGACCGACATAGAGTCTGGGAGTTGTGGCTCTGCGTCCCCGCTCACCCTCCCGAGGTCGTCAGACAACGGAGACGGTATGGTAACCGGCCCAACCAGATAACAAGGACCAGTGGGTACAGGAGACCTATTGCATAGAAGCCAATTCACCTGGCTACCTTTTCCCACTGTGCTTAGGAGGCAGGCTCCAAGGCAAGTTCTTCCTTCGTTCCCTGGCTTCTTCTTTAGCCAATCCCTGCCTCACCATGTCTTTCTGTTGTTTGGTTTTCTTCCTTATTTTCCTGGAGTATATTCTTTAGTAGCACAGTGAAAAAGGGTGTGTGAAAATCCTATATATCTGAAAACATCATTTGCACTTCGTTTTCACTGGCTGCTTAGGAAAAAGCACAGTCACTGTCCTACAGTGTGTGGTGGAAGTGTTCACTGGGGCAAAAAGGCTTGACAAGACTCAAAACATATAGCAGCAGGGGAACAAACAGGGACACAGAGGCGCACATAGTATTATGGATCTTAAAAGTCCAAGTACGTCTAAAATAAATCTCACACCAGAATTCTGGGTTGGGAGTTATAACTGAATTGCATTCTTCCAAACCTTTTGTGTTTCAAGGTGACTGAGTCTGCAGGGTGGGTGTCGAAGGAGACGACAAAGGTAAAATGAGGCTATGTAGAGGCACAGGGATGTGGAAGCATCTGCTAGACAGAAGAAACCAAGCCCACAGGCACCTTGGTCGTGACTTCCTGCCTCCAGAACTGTGACAACATAAATTTTATTTATGGCCCTAGGCCATGGTATCATGTTATGGCCAGCTGACTACTACAGGAGTCGGTTTTACTTTTCAAAGATACTGTTCTGCTATGAATGAGGGCACATACCTGTAATCCCAGGATTCTAGGACACTGAGGCAGGAAGATGACAAGTTCGAGATCAAATCAGGTAGTTTAGCAATTTGCTAAGACTGTCTCATGAGAAAAAAGGGGGATGGCTGAAGATGTCGCTTAGTACGGAGGCCCTCTGCTCAATTCCCAGTGGGGACGGGGGTCCACTCTCTTCCAATAACCAGTTCTAACCAGGTTTGCTATGGAGAAACACCATAGCAGTTTTATTTTGTTTTGTTTTACTTTGCTTCCTCTGCAAATCTGTAGGTCTTTTTTTATTTTTCCTTTTTTTGTTGTTGTTGTTGAGACAGGGTCTTACTACTAAGTCACTAAGTTGCCCAGACTAGGCTCAAACTTACCATTCTGCAGGCACAGCCTCCCAGAGAGCTAAGATTACAGGCCTGTGCCACCATACCCAGTTTAGGAACCTATTTTTAACTGTAGTGTGCTGAAATTTCACAGTTTAAGGTCAACCCTCCTTGCATTTGCATCTAAAATCCACTCCCACCCCTTCATTTCCTTCCTTTGGACCCTCCCCTGGTCAGTTTTACCAGGCTGCCACCCTTACCTGGGTGTCCTTGACAATCCGGGCCCACCAGGCCCTTTGCTTCCCCTTGCGCACTGCTGAACTCCCACAGTGGAACTCGTACCATCACCTCCCCCACCCTCCCCCGCTGGCCCAGGCTCAATGAGCATGCGCAGAGAGGGCAATGGCGGAGGGCCCCAGTGGTCCATTCTTTGATATCCTCAGTCAGGAAAAGCTTCCTGGAACTGTGTCCTTATATGCACCCTGGCTCTTCCCTCCACTTCATCTCTAGAACCTCCTTTATTTGGACATTGGCTGTTTCCACACAGTTCCTGAATTTTCTTATCTTTTCTATTTCCCATTCTCTTGTTGTGCTCCCTGATGGGAGAGTTCTTCAGTTTTATCTTCCAAACATGCAGTGGAGCTTGTCATTTCTTCTATTATGCTTTTAATTTTGAGGGAGTTTCTTTCTGTCCTAGGGGTGTTCGTTTTATTTTCATTGAATACCATTCTGTTCTGTTCTTTTTTATGAATGTTCCCGTTTCTCGGAGATTATTAATGATTGTTCTTTTAACATAAAGTTGCCCTTTTCCTGAATCATATCTGTTCCTTCCTATGTACTTTCTGTTTGCCTTTATAATTTTTCATGTTAGTACTTTTTCCCCCAGTAAGAGGGATTGAACCCAGGGCCCTCACAATGAGCTACATCCCCAGAACCCCTCCCGCCTTGTTCTTTTGAAACAAGGTCTCATTAAACATGTGATCCTCCGCTCTCAGCTTCCCATTGTGCTGGGATTACAGGCCTATGCCTCCACTCCCAACTTTTTTTTTTTTTTTTTTTTTGAGACAGGGTCTCGCTTTGTAGTGCAGGCTGGCTCTGAGCTCACTATGTAGCCCAAGCAAGCCTCGAACTCAGCAATCCTCCTGTCTCTGCCTCCCGAGTGCTGGGATTACAGGCATGAGCCACCACGCCCAGCACTGTGGTATGTGGTATTGATTGCTGATGGGCGTGAGTCTCCACACCCAGCACTGTATGTGGTTACCGGGAATCAAACTCAAGACCTTGTGCTTGCGAGGCAGGCGCCGGAACCACTGAGCTAACCCTCCAGCCCTCCACTCCCAACTTTATGCTAGAGCATTTTCTTCTGTGATAGTCCTTGGCTGTCTACTGTTAAATGAAATTATAAGAGGCCATTATTTTGGGCCTTCTTCTGTATCAGGTCTCAACACATCACACCAAAACTAAGAATGGAGCTGCTCATATAAAATGTCTGTGTCTCCAAACCAAAACTAAGTTATCTGATCCTGCAAGAAATCAGTAGAGACAGACAGACAGAAAATATCCACCTTTCCCAAACTGGCCTTCTTATGCTAAATGGCATGATCATGAAGTTCCCACTCTTTTAATTCTTACAGGAAAAAAGTAAACTTAAGTACTTTAGCAATGGATAATAACCAACCAACTCTTCTCCTCTTGTTCTGACTGACAAGGAAAGTAAGTTTGAAATAATAGAACTTTGTTCCTTATTCTTCACTTCTCCTCCTTTGTCTTTTTTAATCTCTAAAATAAAGCTCTGTTCCCCAGCTCAATATCGAATATTCACTCTTTCTGATGGAATCAAATGTTCTGCAGTCACAAAATAAAGGCAATCTGCATATTTAAATATGTCGTTACTGGGACACTCTTCGTGTCGACTAGCTGAGGGCTGAGCCGCCAGGTGGAGCCCATGAGCCCTCACACCATGACCTTACATGGATGATGGCCTGAATGGGCCTCTTCAGTGGTGACACCACCCATGTGTCAAGATCTTTAACTCATTTCTTAGGGCTGGTCAGGTCCACTGACAGGAGGTCGCGTGCAATGCCTGACCTCATAAAGGTTGAGGACTGGGGGTGGGTTTCTGTTTTCAGGATGTACTGTGTATATGTTTTATTTCAGTACAGTTCATCTGCTTACATTTGGACTAGTATCCCCTGCCCATCCCAAATACCACACCCACTATTAGATTAGACGAGAAATATCCCCCAAAGGCCCATGTGTTCAAATGTGGGGCTTTGCTGGGCATGGTGGCTCGTGTCTGTAATTCTAGCAATTGGGAGGCAAAGGCAGGAAGACTGCTGTGAGTTCAAGGCCAGCCTGGCTACATAGTGAGTTCAGGACCAGCCTGAACCACAGAGCGAGACCCTGTCTCAAAAAACTAAAGCAAACAACAAATAAATGTGGGGCTTTAGGAAGGTTATGAGATATTGGGAAACTGACCTCATCGATGGATTAATCCATTCAATAGTTCATAGCTGAAAGGGCTGTTAGGAAGCGGGTCCCCATTGGAGGATGTAGATCACTAGGGCGTGACCTCAAAGGGCATGTCCTTGTTCCCAGCTGACTCTCAGTCTCGCCTTTCCGGCTGCCCTGGGGTGACCAGCCTTCTTCCACCCCACCCTTCTGCTATGATGTTTCTGTCTTGGGTCCAGCTGAACATGGACTGAATCGTATGAAACCATGAGCCAGAAAGAAGCCTCTCCTCCCTCAGGTTGTGTACACTAGGAATTTTGTGCTGCCAATGAAATGCTGACTGACATGCATCATTCAGATAATAAATCTCTGGTAGCTTATTGAGGTAAAGGAAAGAAGTTGTAGGTTACACCAAGGTGGGGGGGGTGTCTAAGAATCCAATTTGCTTTTCCATCTCTTTCAATTTTTATTTTGACATAGTTTTGACTTAGAGTGAAGCTGCTGAAGTCGTGTAGAGTTCTTGGATACCCTTCACTCAGCTCCCTCCACAGTAACAACTTACGTAGTCATAGCAGAAATGACCAAAACCAGGACGCTGACACCAATGTAACACTGTTGACTGCGCGTCACAGATGATTCAGATTTTACCAGTCTGATGTGCACTGGGTTTTTTCATGTACACCTCTATGAATTTTCTAATCTGTATATACTTGTAGATGTACTACCACAATCCAGATAGAGACAGGTCCACCAGAATGTGACTTCATGTGGAAATAGAGCTTTTGAAATGGAAATGAAGCTAAAATGAAGTTGTCAGGGTAAATGTGTTATAATACAGCCAGTATCCTTAAGGACAAAAGGGTTGGGGCACAGTCACATACAGGACAATCATGGGAACACAAAGGAGAGGACAGTATCTCAAGCCAAAGGAGTG
Organism: Thryonomys swinderianus; assembly: GCA_004025085.1. NCBI lineage: Eukaryota > Metazoa > Chordata > Mammalia > Rodentia > Thryonomyidae > Thryonomys > Thryonomys swinderianus. Next base: position 20,609 of record PVIC010005997.1, on the reverse strand, counting down.
ACCTCAAAAGAAGCCGACCCCACCTACAGCTTGATTGCAAACTTCCTGTCTTCGGGGAAGTGACAGAATTAATTTCCATGGTTGGACCACCCAGTATGTGCTACGTTTGCTATGGCAGCCTTAGCAAAGCAATTCATCTGGGGCTCAGTTTGAGGAAGGCTTTACCTACAAAATGTGTCTATGTGTCTTTGTAGTTATATAAAGTTATACGTAACTATGTGTCTTTATAGTTATAAGACCATGCAGACCATCTGTCTCAGTAGGTTTTGGTAATTTGTAGGTTTTTCAGAGAATTAGAATTTTACCTACATTAGCAAATTGATGGTTGCAAAGGCTTTTGTGATAGAACCTCACTGTTCTTTTCATTTCGGTGTAGAGTGATGCCCGTCTTCACTTGCATTTGTGTCTTTTCTCTTTTAATCTCAGTCAGCCTCATCAGAAGTTGGTGACTGTATTGGCTGTTTCAGAAAACAACTTTTTATTTCATTGATTTCATTCTATTTTTGTTTGTTATTTCATTGATTTTGGCTCTCTTCGTTATCATTTCCTTTCTTCTGCCTGCTTTGGGTTTATTTTGACCTCATTTTCCTCATTCCTTGCTGTGGATGTGGATGTGGATGTTTCCTTATATTTTTATTGCATACTGACAAATTATCTTTATAGGTACAGAGGACTATGATAGGTGCCGTGACGTGTCATAGTTGGACTGAGCTAGTAATCACCTCTGATATTTTTCATGCATTCTTCTTGTGTAACTGGAGACACTGGACCCTTTGGCCATCAGCTCGTCACTCCACATTCCCAGCCTCTAGTAACCACCACCACACTCTCTACTCCAATTATTTTAAATTCTATATATAAATGAGAACACACACTGTCTGTCTTTCTGTGCAGGATTTATTTCACTTAGCACAATTTCTTCTGGGCTCAACCATATTGTCACAGATGACAAGATTTCCAATCCTTTAAGGCTGAATAATACTCCTTCATGTAGCTTTACCATATTTTTTTGTCCATTCTGGAACCACCAGATCCTTGAAATGGGAAACAGTGAGATGGGCCCTTTGCCCCACTTTCCTACCTAAGTGAACTTTCTAGGCCGTGGTACTTGGTGACAAAGCCCACACAAAGGCCAATGTCTCTGAAGTTGAGACTACAGGCTGGGAGGCTGTAGGAAAGCTATTAAGCTGAATTATATCAAGTTGTTTGGCTCGGGAGCCAATGAGAGGATTAGTAACACACACTTCTCGGTATGCCTGGACTGTCACAGAAATGTGATCTGGAGTACTAACTATATCTGGTCCCTTTTCCCTCCTTCATAGCACTGGCCCCTCCTCTGTTTCCCAGCAACCATGAACTAAGCAGCTTTGCCTGCCACACCTTTCTACCTGATAATCTGCCTGGAAGCCAGATATCCATGGACTGAATCCTCTGAAACTGTGCGACAAATTAACCCTCTCCTCCTTAATTTGTGAGCATTGGACATTGTGTCTCAACAAGAGGAAAGCTGATTAATACAGAAAGTGAAGTGTGCAGAGTTTTCATGACAGAGTACTGGAGAGAGTGTGCTGCAGAGACAGAAAGAGAAAGAGCGGGTGTTCGAGATGTGCAGGAGGACCCCTGCGTGCATACGAGGAGTAACCTGATGTTAGGAGAGGCCTCTGTGAAAAATTACTGGTATAATTCTTGGCTTTCAATCAGCAACAGAAATGCAGTTCCCACAAGCTGAGGAAAACAGAGCAAAGACTATATGGGATGAATAAAACAAAAAGACTAAAATGACAGAGTTAAAGTCAACCACCTCAGTAACCACATTAAATGTAAATGGTATAAACACTTGTTGAATTAAAACACATGTGTCTTAGTCACTGCAGGCTACAGTAACAGAAAACCAAAGGCTGAATGACTCAAACATTCCCCTCAGGAGACCTTGTGCTCGCTGTGGCAGCACATACACCTACCGTTCACGAGGCCTCCAGCTCATGACCTAATCATTTCCCAGAGCCCCATCTACATATTTGTGTCTAAGCGTGGCTATCTCCAGGTAACTGAATTTATTGACTTCTTTGTATTTTTATGTGTTACCTGAATATTATGCAATGAATATAATTCTTTAAATATATAATATTTCCATTTAGCAAGTTCTAATTTCTGCATACCTTACAGGTGGCTTATGGGACCGAAAATAACTTTCTCTAATTTTAATATCATGTTTTCAATCCCAGTGTGCTTGTCTATCGGGAGCCTTCCCTGCTGTGCAAATGACTAAGTTCATAGGTTTTCCTCTAAACCAAAAGAAAATGTTTTCAATGTGATTGTTATGAATACCTAACATACCAATAAATTTAATTAATAAAAAAATAAAATAAACACCAAAAAAGATTTTAGGAGATCAACCCAAAAGAACTGAATTGATTCTCCAAAGAGGAAAGAGACCTAACATCCCTCCCCCGTGTGTGTGTATGTTGTGTGTGTCCTAGACTTGGTTGGAGCAACGCTCAAGACCCATCCTAACAGTCCAAGCAGGAAGGAAGGAATACTTAACGTCAAGGAGCCCCAGACTTACAGGACAGAGCCTGCAGGACAAGGGCCTGAGAGGCAAGCTGAGGACAAGAGCTACGCCAGGGATGGGACTGAGCTGGGCTGGCTCTACGTCCCCTAAAGACACAGAAGGAACCTCAAAGGCTTAGAGAGTCTTTACAGAAAACCAGGACAGCGACTGCAGAGCCACTGTTCCCACTGGGGGACACTCCATGAACATACTGTAGCACTCTGTGGTTGTCAGTGTTTCTCAAAGAGGCCTGCCAAACCGCCAGTGTCAGGGTCCGCTGGGGAGCTGGCTCAGGACAGCAGTCCCAGAGCCTTGTGTCAACCCTGCTGAAGGTGACCGGGCCATAAGGACCAGGAGTCTGGATTTTAGCACACACCGAGCAGTATGATCCACATTAGACTCAAAGTCATTTTTCCATATTCTGCTGCTATCCCTCAATGGAAAAATCTGCTAAGTTGTGCATAAAATTTTGTTCTTCATGCTTTGTTTAGTATGCAAGTATAGTAGCTACCACATGTGGACGAGTTTGGTCCCGGTGGGTTGTAGTGTAGGAGGAAAGGACACATACGCTCATCATAGGAGCAAATGACATTGATTAATGTTGAAATAATCTATATGAAAGAATAAAGCCCAGCAGCAGTGGTAAATATACAAATATAATTGAAAGGGTATACAAAAATGAAAACAATATGTTGTGGAGTTTATATCATATGTAAAGACCTACAGGGAGATAACAGCATAAAATTTAAACAGGAGAAAGGGAAATATACTATTGAAAATACATGTGAACTTGAATAATATCACTTAATGTTTTCAATAAATCCTGGTGGGACTACTGAAAGTTTTAGAAAGTGTTAATGAGCTAACAAAGAGGATAAAATGAAATCATAAAAAATACTTATTAAACCAAAAGAGAAAAAAAGGAAGAGAGAATAGATGGGACAAATAGCACATAGAAAGATGGTAGATTTAAACTTAACATAATAATTATATTAATTGTTCTCCAAAGCAAAGGTAGGCAGACTGAGTAAAAAAAAAAAAAATCAAGACCTCATGACATATTGCACCTAAATTGAACATACGTGTAAAAAGAGAATATAAACAAAAATAAATTGGAAAGAATGTACCACATAAAAGTAGTCAAAAGAAATCTGGATGACTGTGTAAATATCAGGCCAAGTAGATTTTGGAGCACATACCACCAAAAAGGTTACCGAATAATTATAAAAGAGTTAATTAAGCAAGAAGATGTGATTATTCTAAGTGAGAAGACAGTGAATAACAAAGGTTCTAGATGCACAGAGCAAAAATCGGAAGACTCCATGGAGAAATTGGCAAATCCACAATTATGATCGGGTATCTCAGTATCTTAACAGCACACTGCATATTATTTTGAGGTGCATAGAGAACGTTTATCAACATGGATCGTATTATATGATATGAAACACATTACAGTAAATTCAGAAGGATGCAAGGCCTACAAAAAAAGGAAAGAACCCGGGAAGGGATGAAGTGGGTAATGCCATGTCGTATTCAACAAATATTATAAGTAAAATAAGGAAATGTTAACTTTATGTGAATAAACTAAATGACTTAGATGAAATGAGAAAATTCCTTAAAAATCAAAAGCTCCTTTGATATGAGCATGTGTAGATGCAAATGAGCTCTAGAAAGTATGACAGTTTTTGTAAAATGGGAAATTTCCAAAGGAAATTTGGTGTGGGAATGTAATGAGGGGAAGGAATAAATATGATTCTGAAAGAAAATAAAAGAGCATGTATATAGGGGGTGGGGAGGTGGGGTGGGGAGGGATATGGGTAAAAATGAGAATTAACTTGTGTTATATATTGGTACAAATACCCCCAATGTTATGTGTGATTGTGAGATGTACATAAATTGTACCAATAAAGAATTCAATTTAAAAAAATCAAAAGCTCACCCAAGAAGAAACATAATCTGAAAAGCTTACGGCAAAGAAATTTAATTTGTATTTTGAATTTCATATAGTGAAACTTCTAGGCTTAGATGACTTAATGTGATGAAGAAGTAAAACCAATTCTATTACTCAATCCCTATCAAAAATTATACAAGGAACACTTGTCAATAACTCCAGCATTATTTCAATAACAAAACTAGACCCATTCACTGACAGAAAATAAAACTATAGCTCAATATCCTCTGTAAACATAAAAACAAAAAATTAGCAAAATTTTAAGAAATTGAATCCAACTTGGGATTTAACGTGACGTAACAAGTGCAGTTTAACCCAGGAATGCAGACCTGGTTTGGCGGTTGAAAAATCAACCAACATAATTTTGCAAATTAACAGTCTACAAAACTATAGTTATCCTCATAGATTCAGAAAAGCACGTCAGCAATTCCAACCACCTTCCCCAATCTAAAAACACACAGATAATCAGGAGTAGAAGGAAATTTCCCCAACCTCATAAAGAGCATCTACAAAATATCTGTTGCTAACATTACACTTAACAGTTTTCTTGAAAAATCAGAAAGATTATAATCACTTCTACTTTTGCCACTTTTGACATTGCAGAAGTTCTAAGTAGTGGAACATTGTGTAATAAAGGAAAGAAACCAAAATTATTATCCAGATGAGAAAAAGGAAATGAAAGCTGCCTTTGTTCAGATACGTAATCGATAGAATCAACAAAGGAGCTGCTGCAACTAATAAGTGAATTGGGGTACGGTGCAGGATAGATGACAAATACATGAAAATGCATTTCTCTATACAGCAATTAACAACTGGAAATGCAATACAGTATCATGAACATAGTATCAAAAATATTGCATACTAAGATTTATATAATGAAACACTTGTCCAGCTGAAAAACTCTAAAGCCTTGCTGAGAGAAATTAAAGAATACACAATAAATGAAGAAATACATTTCAAGTGTAGGTCAAGTGTCAATACCTTTAATATGGCAACCCAACCCTAAATTAATGTATAGATTCAATGCTATATCCATCAAAGTTCCAATAATATTTTTGTAGAAATGGAAAAACCACTTCTCATTCTCATGGAATTCCCAGAGGTGCAGGGCAGTAGAGGCGACATTAAGAACTCTTTGGTCCTGATTTCAAAAATTATTATAAATACAGTAGTCAAGATATGACATTGGACTAAAAATAGACAAAGCAACTGATAGAACAGGAAATAGACGCACATATATATGGACAGCTAATTTTGTGTAAAAAGTTTAACTTTTGGGGAGCCGTTTCAGGCCCATAGCAAAGCTGAGTACAAAGTACAGAAATGTCTCACATGCCCTCCCCAGACAACAGGCTCCTCTACTGTCAATAGCCCTGCAGAATGGTAATTTTTATGACAGATGGGGCTTCACTGCTATATCATAATCGCCTGAAGTCCATAGTGTACATTAGGGTCCGTGTCATTGTTGTAAATCCTGAGTCCAAACAAATGTATGTGGATAGATAGCCACCACGTACCTTCAACGCCCTGAAATTCCTCCGCGTTCTCTCTATTTATCCTCTTTCATCCCCTCGCAACCAGTTATTTATATCATCCCCTTAGTTTTGTGCTTTCCGGGTGTCACATCATTGATACCATCCAGGAGGCAGCCTTTAAAGATTGGCTTCTTTCACTTGGAAATATGCATTTCAGATTCTTCTATGTCTTTTCACAGCTTGTTTCTTTTTAGTGTTGAGTAAAATTCCACTGGCTGGTTATACCATGATTTCCCCACTTGCCTACTCAAGGACAGACATCTGGGTTACTTCTAAATTATATTGACTATAAATAAAACTGCTAAAGCATTACTGCATGTGTAAGTTTTTGTGTGGACATGTTTTCAGCTCCTCTGGGTGGGGACCATGTGGTTGATGGATCACACAGTAAGCGTATGTTTAGTTGTGTAATGAACTGACCAACCAAAGTGGCTGTACCATTTTCAACTCCCATCAGCAATAAATGAAAGTTCCTGTTGTCACAGCCCGGCCAGCACAGGCCCTCAGCATCCCAGCTTCTGGTCATTCTAGTAGATGTGAAGCAGCACCTCACTGTAGTTTAATTTGCATTTCCACCATGACTTATGATGTGATGTATCTTTTCATATGCTCATTTTCCATCTGCAAATCTCATCTGATGAAGTGTCTGTTAAGATCTTTGGCCCATTTAAAATTCTGGTTCGTGTTATTACTTTTTATTATTTGAAGAGCTCTTTGTCTGTTTTGGATAGCAGTCCTTCACTAGATGATACATTCGTGAATATTTTCACCTAGGGTGTGGCTTGTCTTCCCATTCTCTTGAAACAACTGATATTTATAAAGGTGACTCAAGGATAAAAAGATAAAGCGAATGTATTCTGAATCTCAACCTCTCATGAAATAATACCAAGATGTGGGGGCTTTGGGAGATAACAAGGTCATGCTCAGAGTCAGCAGGAGTAAGATTACTCCGCTTACGGATGAGGCCCCAGACTGCTACCACGCCACAAGAAGGTGTGATCTATGAGGAATGGGTCCTCCTCAGACATTGACTCTGCCAGCACCTCAATCTCAGAATTTCCAGTCTCCTGAATTTGGAGGAATAAACATTTGCAGTTTGTGATACTTTTGTGACAGCAGCCTGGACGCATTGACAGTTGGTTAATATTGCATTTGAACCAGGAAGGTTCCATAGTAAGGCTTCACATACACACACATGCACACACACATCTATACCATGCACACGCATGTCTACATACACAGAGATATACAGACATCAAAATGCCTCACCTTCAAAGATTTAATTTGTCTAACACTTCACTTTCAAATCATCATCCTGTCTTCCATTAGAAATCTAGACAGCGGTTTAGACAAAAATGCCCCTGCCTCTCCACCAGACTCAGGAACCCGGAAGCCAGTGACAGGAGTCACTCTTACAGGAAACCAAGCACCCTGCTGTCCAGCCCAGGCCCTGCTCCAAGACAGAAATGTCCACTCACACTTAGAAAATGGGGCCACACTGCCCAGCTCCAGCAGGGAAAGCTCTCTGAACACTTTCCAACACTGCTGTGAGCTGTGAGAAACATGTGTGTAAACGTCGCCCTTCAGGGAAACAAGAAGGAAGAGACTGGTGGAATTGATCGTAAGTAGAAATATGATTCTCAGGTTGCCTTGAGCCAGAACGCAATGCTTTTCCATTAATTTGTGGAGCCCATCTATTTATGAAGAGAAAGGTGCTCTGTCCAGGGCAGCTGTACAGCAGAAGGACCGGATCAGAACCCCACCCTCCACCCACGTTTTCACACTTTGTTCTGTCGCAGCGATGAGACGGGCTGTTAGGAATCAAATTAGGGAAGCATCGCATAATGTCGGGGCATTTTATTCCACCTCATTTCCATTTGTACCTGAAGGAAATGATCATCTTAACGGCCCAGGAGAGTAGCTGTCAGAGATGTGTTTCAGAACGAGAGGACAAGCGGCCTGTGGGGCTGCGGAGGCAGGACTGTGGTCCCATCACTGATTCAGGGGACCACACAGTCCAAGGTCAGGGGCTGGATGGGCTGTTCCAGCAAGAGCCTTGTCTAAATTCCTGGGGGAGTCTTGGGAGCCCCAAAGCTCACGTCTGGGGCCCTTTCCCAGCATGCCCTTGGGCCCAGCATGGTGTCTGGTCCCGTTATCTGTTGTGTCCCCAGGGGAGCTGGATGTCCTGATGTAGCGCAGGCACTTGTCTTCACGGCCCTCAGCCCTGTTTGGTGGTGAGTCAGCTGTGAGCCCAGAGAGACAGAAGTTCCTTTGCCTGCAAAGCCCAGGGTGGGATCTCCTCTAGCTCCTCGGTAAAACAGACTCGACAACCAAACCCAAGACGTTCATGAAGGACAGAGGGTGGAATCCAGACCCACAGAGAACTGTAGACGGACCACACTACCTCATGGTCAACGAGATGCATCCGAATGTTTGGGGCTGTCAGTTTCAAAATGTGCAGGGAGGACCCCAAGCAAGTCACAAGCCCAAGGCACCTCGCAGACGTCACCGGAACTACTGGGGGAACTGCCATCATGAGTGCACTGGTGGTGCAGCTGGACGGGGGTGCTCTTATGGATCCCCACATATACATGATCCCCTCACAGTGACACCTGCTCTGGGCCTCTCTCCTCCCCTTCTCCTCCAGCACCAGCGCAGTAATGCCTGACATCCTATGCTTCCTCACCCCAAATAGATTATTTAGGATCCTTTTCATGTTAGAACATTTCCCCTCATCTTTACCACCAACGGCAAAGCTCCAAAGGATAAAATGAGGTTTCTGGGCCAGAGATTTAGCTCAGTGGTTCTGGCACCTGCCTAGCAAGCACGAGGTCCCTGGTTCGATCCCCAGTAACCACATACAACAATGCCATGAGCAATCAGTACCGCGTACCACAAAGCCGGGCATGGTGGCTCACACTTGTAATCCCAGCACTCGGGAGGCAGAGGCAGGAGGATTGCTGAGTTCAAGGGTTGCCTGGGCTACATAGTGAGTTCAGGGCCAGCCTGAACCTCAAAGCGAGACCCTGTCTAAAAAAAAAAAAAAAAAGAGGTTTCTGAGGCCAGGGAGGAAGTGGTTCCCCTGCTCCTCTGAGGACGGTCCACTTCTGTCCCAGAATGTGACCATAGTGAGGGGAGACTAAAGCTGCAAGATGGTGACATCTCACATTGGGAAAATGGTCTTTGGTGTTTGGATGAGTCTCCTGCAAAACAGCAACTTGACAATGCCTCAGGACTCAACAGGCTGGTAAAGAAAGGCCCTCAGGGTTATCAGGACAGATAAATCCTGTCTCCTCCATGTGTTCCTAACACAGCATGTCAGCCAGAGTTTGCCAGGTTACGCTAGGACAGAGAGAAACATCCCCACTGTCTCAGGAGTTTAGCTCCACAGAGTCTGGCTCCTTGCTTGTGTTACTTGCTGGCTTGGTGGTTCCTCTGGTCCAAGTGTCTCCATCTTCCTAGGGACACCGAAGGAGCAGTCTCAGTCTAGGCCACTGTCTCAGCGAAAAAACAAAAGCTGACAAAAACATTTCACTGCCGTGATTATTTGTCATCTTAGGAACTGAACCTAGGATCTTCAGATTGAACTACATCGTCAGCCTTTATTTTGAGGTAGGGTCTCATGGGGACATCAGGTTCCTAAACTTGGGATCTTCCTGCCTCTGACTCCCGAAGTGCTGGGATTATAGGTGTGTGCCAACACATCCGGCTGGGGGCTTTTTGTTTGGGTTCGGTTTGTTTGTGTTGCAAAAGGTCAAACCCAGGGCCTCACATGTGCTGAGCAAGCACTAGAACACTGAGCTACACCTGTGGCCTGCTAACTGGTTCTTAAAACTGGCTGGAATCTAAGACGTGTCACAAATGCCATTAGTCAGAGTGAGTCAAACAGCCAAGCTTGAAAACCACAGGAAGGAAGTGGAGCCTTCCCTTAGAAGACCCAGGATAGCACGGAACAGATCTGTCCAGAGAGACAGTGGGTTCGGCACGGAGGGCATAAATGGTTGCCAGACCCGGCGGCCACAGTCATCCAAAGGGACTCTTGATCTGCTGATATCACCTATTGGGAAAATATCAAAGACACTAAAATACTATGAATCCACTGGAAGGAAATTACGATATGGAGAGGATGACTCACTCAGGAATGTTCTCACTGCAGGTTGGTGTATCATCTTCAGATAATAAATTGGCCCTACTCAAACTCAGAAAACCATTTAGGGCCTTTCAAAACCCAAAGAGATGCCATGGTATTTTGAAAAGGGCCATTAGGAATAGACGTGGCAAGTTACCTCTGACTTATTAAAAAAGAAAATGATTTTATAAATGACTCCATTACAAAGCACTCATGAGATATTAGGGTGCTGAGAATCGGCCACATAGGAGGATGAGGAGCTAATTAGGCGGCCAGGAATCTGGCATTCTGTGAGCACCCACGCCAAGGAAACGACCCCTGTGCTCACTCCTCAGCAGTCAGGCACAGCGCACGGGCGCCGCTAGAGCTGGGCACTGAGAAGGATGGGGAGGGAAAAGCTAGAGTTTGGATATTAAAATGTTGCCAAAGCCTTGGTCCCGGCTTGGCGCTGCTGAAGGGGAAGGACCTTTAATGGGCGGGACACAGGGAGAGGTCTTTTGGTCACTGGAGTATGGCCTTAAAGAGACAGTGACACCTTAGCCCCTTGCTGTTTCTGACTTTGCTCCCTGTTCCCCTTGAGTTCAGGGTTTTTGTTTTGTTTTGTTTTGTTTGTTGCTATGTGCTGCTACTATAATGTGCTCCTTGTCACAGATCAAGGTGACAAGGCCAACAAATATGGACTGGGATCTAAAACTGTGAGCAAAATAAATCTTTTTTGCTTTGTAAATCAATCTTCTCAGGGATTTATTCCAGGGACTGGAATCCCATAAATACCATGTGCTTGGAGAGATACCACAAATGTATGCAAAATGCAGATGTCGCTACAGCAGGAGTTATGCCTTCCGATGAGGCAGGAGGGCTGGTTGCTTGTGCTCTCTTGGCTGTGTGTTGCAGGTGCTGGAACAGAGAATACAACCCTGGGTGGTTGGGGTCCTGTGTGTTAGGGACTGAGGCACCCCGAGGGACAGTCGTGAGAAAGAAGACTGGAAAAGGGGCGGGGCTGACATGCGTGCTGATGACTGGTGACGGTCAGCCAGGGCAATGAGGGTCCAAACACCATGCTCAGAAGCTCAACCTGGCTGCAGGCAGGTATGAGAGGCTGAAGCACTCCTCTCCCAGAACACCCAGGGTCTTAGTTTACAGCCCTGTGAAGACTGCCTGTATTAGTGACCTTTACAATGCAGGGAAAAAATACCTGCCGTTCACAATGAACAGAAGGAAAGGTTTGTTTTGGTTCGTGGTTTCAGGAGTATCAGCCTGTGGTTGGTGGATCCAAAGCAGGGTCATCATGGTCGAGGTGTCTGGCAGAGGACAGCTGCTCAACGCATGGCGGCCAGGAAACAGAGAAAGAGGGAAACAGGCAGGAAGGGGCTGAGAGCCAGATACGCCTTCATACGCAGAGCCCAGGGCCTTCCTCCGCCCACCTCTCCCACTTCACAGCCCAGTTAGCTACGGGCTCATCAATGAGTGAATGACATCAGCATCAGTCACCTCTCTGGGCCCCATCTGTGAACTGTTTTGTGGGGGATCAAGCCCCCAATGCACGAGTCAATGGGGGACACTGCATATTTAAGCCAAAGCACCACCTTATAGAGCAACAGAGCTTTTGCAGATGAAAATAACTGAGGATGTTGAGAGAAGGAGCTTGCTCTGGGTTATCTGGGTAGGTCTAAAGGAATGACAGTCTTTTTGTTTTATTTGTTTGTTTTTAATTTAAATCTTTACGAAAGAGACAGAGGGAGACGGAACCACAGAAGGGGAAGAAGGCGGTGCGGTGATGGATACCAAGTTTAAGCCATTAGGCTGCTGCTGCTGCTGAAGATGGAGGAGGAAGGGCCCATGAGCCCAGGATCGCAGATCTAGAAACGGGGAGAGGTCAGGGAAAGATTCTCCCCCAGAAGGAACTTGTCCCTATACTTCAGCCAACTGGAACCGTTCTGGACTTCCAACCTTCAGATCTGGGATGAATAACTTCATAACTTTATGCGACAAAGTATGTGGGGCCCCGGGGTCCAACACAGAAGCCAAGACTCCAACAGCCACAGCTCAGACCAGAGACTGGGGGAGGGGCTCTGGAGCTGCCCAAGAAAATACTAGAGCTTGAATTTTTTAACCCATCTTGGATTGCAACCTCCTAACTGTGCCGTTGGATGGCAGTCCGAGAGCATGCTCCTGAAGGCTCGTGCATGTGTGTCCTGGGAATGCTGAAAGAATTGTTTTTGCCAGGTAAGAGGGTGGGACTGATCACAGAGCTGGAGAGGGTAACAGAGAGACTGTCCTGGACAGAGAGCGGACAGGACCTTGACTGGAGGTGGTAACAGCAGCCGCAGGGACACGAAGGTCCCAAGATAAGATCTGTAGAGGATGACGAGTCCGTGGCATCTAAGACAGTTGACAAACAGGTCTGTGGTCAGGAAAGAACTGGAGTTAGGGCGCTCAGCGGAGCCATCAGGACTTCTGTGGCTAAGGGTGGAAAGCTGAGGCCACAGCACACAGGGAGAGAAAGCAAGACAACTAGAGAGGACAAAGAAAAGGCCGTGCATGCCTGTGATTCCATCACTCTAGGAGGCTGAGGCAGGACGATCACAAAGTCAAGCCCAGCCTGGGCAACTTAGTGACTTGGTGAGCTTCTGTGTCAAAGAATGTATAAATGAATGACTGAATGAATAGATGAATGAATGAATGAATGAATGAATGAATGAATAGTAGGTTGGGGATGTAGCTCAGTACAAAGGCTCTAGGCTCAGTCCTCAGTACCAAAAACAAGAAGAAAAGAAGGGAAGGAGAGAAAAAGAAATGCTCATAACATGGCAGAGAGATCGAAGGTGCAGAGTTTGGGACCAGTGAGGGTCTGGGGAGGCCCTGAGGGTCGCGGGTCACCCCACCCCCACCTGCCACGCAGACGCACCAGGGGCCCAACTGGGGGGGAAACCAGCCAGGATGAACCCACCGGGGAAGTAACTACAAATGCAAAAGTGGCTTTTCAACTTGGCCTGACGTTTTATTGATCAGAAGGGGGAAAAAGGAGAAATTTGCCTTATTTAAGACAAAAAGAAATGCAGTGATTTGGAGAACATTTGGAGCAGTGAGGCGTTTTCCTCAGAGGTGAGCCACCGACGACGGGCACCTGGAGGGGGGGACCAGGCTCCGTCCCACCCCGAGGCGTCACACAGTGGCTCTGGGACCGAGCGGCCCCGGAAGTGGCCCCTCCACGGACAGAATCTGCGCACACTGCAAACATGCCTTTTACTTTTAGCCATCTTTGAGGGAGGCACTGATTTTCCTCTTGCCATTTTATTTCCCAGTAAAATTAAACAAACACATTCACTTCAGGAAACACACAGCAAAATAAAATGAATGTACAGAGATGAGGGGTTAGTTTCACGAAAGAAGTTCAAGTCCTTCCTTTGCTACTTGGTTCCCCGTCCCCAGGGGACCGCGACCAGCAGGGCCCCTGCGGCCCCACAGTGCTCTGCGCACCGTGAGGATGACATCGGCGTCCCCTCCTCCGCGGCAACGGGCTGACTCTTCCCGAGGGGTGCTCCGGAGAGTGGGAGAGGATGCGGTGGCCAAAGAAATGACCGATTTGAGACTCTGAGTCATGGATTGTCGTAATTAGGAGGCAGACGGGGTGTGCGCTGTCGATGCTGCCTGTTCTCCGTAAAAGCTTTGGGAATTAAAATAATAGGCTTTTAAAAGAAGAGCCGCCTGGGGCTCTACTTAATGGCCTGCGCAGGGTGCATTAGCCACAGACAGTCCCAGACGCACCGGTGGCCAGACTCAAATGTCCCCTCCCTGCGCAGGGCACAGGAGGAGCCCGGGAGGCGGGAGACAGGCGCCACCAGCGGCCGAGGCAGGGGAAGGGACTCCAGGAAATCACCCACAGGTTTGGGGGGTCGGGCTGCCTTGGAGAAGCAGGACCTCACAAGTGCCAAGCAAACCCTTCGAGGAGAAGGGCGAAGTGGCCACTCTGCCCATTCACTGTGCCCAGCAGGCGGGTCTTACTGGGAGAGAGTCACGGAGGTAGGCGGGCCGGGGAGGGAGAGGCCGGCTGCAGACAGGAAACTGGCCAGCGCTAGAAATTAGACGACAGGATATGGGTGATCCCCGCGGGGCCAGGAATGCCCGGCTCTTCCCCAGCGAGACCCCGGCCTGGCCCAGCTCACCCGGGACCAGAGCGTAAAGAAGGCAGGCAGGGCGCCAGTTCTTCCCGCCCGTCAGGCCTCATGCAATTAATACAGCAAATAACCCAAGTCTTAATACAGGTCCCTGAGTGGGGTCACACCGCCTGGCGCTGTGGTGACCATGCTGCAAGGACATTCAATTGGAGACGCAGTAAGCGCTTGGCCCTGCTTGGCATCACTGAGCCACAGAAGCAAACGCGAAGCAAGGTGACTAGATGCCCCCTCCCCCACACACCGTGGTATGGAATTGGCCCTCGTGGCCCGACACGTCTCTACCTGCATCAACCCACCTCTGACTGTCCTGGCCAGTTCGGGACAAAAGCGACAGCTGGAAGACTTGGGGCTCCAAGAGGAACACGAGTGACAGTTGCCATGGCAGCTCCGAGGATGTCTCGTCCCCGGGTCTCCATCAGCTATCACTGTAGAGGAAACAGCAGGTGGTCTGGGGGCGGGAGGACCCAGGCCGTTCTGTCTGGAGCCGGCGGCCATGGGGACAGCCTCTCTGGAACTCCTCAGCGGTGCACAGCACCGGGGAGGGCGTAGCGGGGTCGGCCGAGGCGCCTGAAGCACACCCTGAGGTGCGCTGTGACTCCCAGGGTGGCCGGGAGTTCCCACGGACGCCTGCGGTCCCGCGACTGAGTTAATTCCCTGGTTCTAATCAGTGTCCTCACGCTCCAAGCGCCCTTTCAGCTTGAGCCACACAGCAAGAGCTCCTTTCTCCGGGACGATAGGTCCGAGAGAAGCCATCAGAGAGCTGAAGGACAGAACAGAGCAGGATCCATACGCTTTTTTCTGTAAAAGGTCATATGACCTCAGTCCAGGAACGGCCACAGACAACAGGCAAGGGAACATACAGAGTAGTGTTGTAAAAGTTCTATATTTATGAATATTAATCCCGCCTCAAAACTCTTCCATCATTCTGAACAAACTTATCTCACTGTTTTTTTCCACTTCCTGACACGGTTCTGGAAGTCCTTTCTTGAGGTCTTTATGAGGAAGGATTAAACATTCAGTGAACGCGGCTGCAGAAGGCCATCTAGCAGAAAGGCTGGTAGAAACGTGACGCTGTGTCCTCATCCACCTCATGTGCCGGATCTGGCACCGTGTGACTACCGGCTACTCCCCAAAGTCAGAATGACCATGACAGGGAAACAGTTTGAATTGACTGAGGATATCAAGGCAGCCAGGAAAACACAACAGAAAATACTCCTGAAAGAGGACTGCTGCAGGGAGCGGCAAGAACAATGGGATGAGTGCAGGAGGCAAGAGCCAGAAGGTCTTGGAAGGATTCGTGGCCATGTGTCTTTGACTGTAATACTTTCCTAATTTAAGCATTCACTATAGTTTGGGCACGCAATTATGAGAGGGATTTACTAGGGAGGCTTAGCGGATTGGAGCATCCACAGTGGCCATCTGTATGCTGGAACCTGGGAGTCCAGTAGCTGCTCAGTTCAGTCCAAAAGCTGCAAGCAAAGCTCAAGGCTTGGAAGCTCCCTGGAGAGTTCCCGGCACGAGTCCATGCTCAAGGCTGCACAGGCCGGAGTCCTCATGTCCACAGTCAAAGGCAGCAGCACAAGATGCACTGGCTCAAGCACACTGAGCTGGCAAGTGCAGACTGACTTCTCCCTCCTTTCATGTTTCTCATCCGCCCCTGGCGGCAAGCCCATTGGATGGCGCTGCCCATAATCGGGTGGGTCTTCCACAGGGTTTGCTGGCCCACATGCCAGTCATCTCTGAAAGCATCCAGAGCCATACCAGCAGTGTGTTTTATTGATCCACACATCCCTCAATCCAATCAAGATGACAGTCACAATCAACCCTCTGCAGGGTCTTCTGGAGGCTGCCTTCTCTGCCCTGGGCCTGCCATCCGCACCTTGTCAGCTGTTGTAGCTACACCCTGGACAGGGCACTGGGCCCAGAAATGAACAGGACTGGGTCGTGCCCATCCCCAACCTTCATCCAATCAGGTTACAAGAAGGAATTCCGGGGCCGGAGGGTTAGCTCAGTGGTTCTGGTGCCTGCCTCGCAAGCGCAAGGCCCTGAGTTCGATCCCGGGTAACCACATACAATGCTGGGCGTGGAGACTCACGCCCACCAGCCATCAATAACACATACCACAGCGCCGGGCGTGGTGGCTCATGCCTGTCATCCCAGCACTTGGGAGGCAGAGACAGGAGGATTGCTGAGTTCGAGGCTTGCCTGGGCACCATAGTGAGCTCAGAGCCAGCCTGAACTACAAAGCGAGACCCTGTCTCAAAAAAAAAAAAAAATAGAAGGAACTCCGATATCAGGATGACAGGCCAGGGTGAGCAGAGACACAGACTCGCCTCCGTCAGGCCGTCTCTGTATCCAGGCAGACCTGAGCCTGTTAGGCCCAGTTATGGGAGAGACAAATTGCACTTTTCACATCAAGTCATCAGAATGGGATTTTATCACCTGTAATAAAGTCTTACCTAATGTAACAGCATGGTACAGTCCAGCCACTGTCTGCTGCCCGCAGCCACTGCCTCTCCTGAATGTCCTGTCCCCGGGGACACTCTCCTGCATCCAACTGAGCCAGGTGAAGGCGCATCATGGTCCCTGCCAAACCCTGGTGCAGTGGAGTCTCAGTTTCCCACACCTGCCTGTGGGGGACACATGCAAACTGCAGACTCCTGTGGGGCCCTGGGCCCTGAGCTCGCTCGTGCCTTCACAGTGTGGTCTCAACAGCTGCGGCCTCCTCCCTCCGCTCCCCTCCAGGGAGAAGGAAACTGCCTGCGGGGGGCCATGGGAGGCGCCCAGGACCTGGCTGAGGGACACAGGGGTCAGGCCGTTCCCTCTCCCCCATCACTGCACACCCCTTGCCTTGAAGGGAAGGATGAGGGGGCTGAAAAAGTATCTTAACTTTAAAGAATCCAGTTTCTTTTATTCAGCCTCTCCTGAGCCAATAGCCAGAATATAAATGTCTAGCAGTTCTCAGTAAAGCCATTCATTAGCACAAAGGGCTTCTGGAACAACGGGAAGATATTATCGGGGCTTGAGGTCTTCGCGGGAATTTGTACAAACCGGAGAGAGCGCTGAGCAGTGCGCAATGTGCCTGTGTGAGGTCTCTTCTTTTGCCCCAAAGGGGGCGGTTCCCTGGCGCTCAGGTACAGCCAGGCGCGAAGGTCTGCGGCTGCCGCTGAGGTCTCTCGAACATCCAGGCCACAGTTCCTGGACTCGGGGAGCAGAGATCTAAACACGCGGGGGTCCTTCACACCGGGGAGCTCCGATCTACAGAACAACGCGCTGAATCACGACACTGAACCAAGAAGACCTTCCATATAGAAACAGTTTTGAAGAAGCGAGCAGAGGTACAAGGGAGACAATCTGAGAAGAGGAAAGGGCAAGAGGATGGGGGAAGCTGAAAAGGAGGAGGAACGACCAAGGTGTATGACACGCAGGTACGAACGTATCAAGGCGAAACCCACTCACCGCACAAGCAAGATGCCCAGCTAGGAGCAGGCCTCGTCACGAAGGCAGCGCGCTCTATTACGCGGCATGGAAAGGAGTCGGGGAAGGACAAAAGTACGGAGCAGGCCAGCGGCCAGGGCCATTAGTCACTGCTAACTCGCATCTAATCAATCCTGCCCCAGGAGGAGCTCCTCAATTTGTAATTTAAACAAAAGGCCAGAAAAACAGCTGAGCGCACTGAAAGAACAACAAAGATTAAATAATCTTTCTGCTGACAAAATAGGCTGTTTTGGATATATTTTCACTTCCGACTATGGGCTGAATTCCAACAAGCCTAGCAACTTCTTCGGGAAAAGCAGGCTCCCGGAGGTAACAAGTTAGAGAATGTAGTTCTTGATGCCTTTTATTGCATTCTTTTGATTTTTTTAAAAGTACACATCTGTATATAATTAAAATAATACTGCGATTTTATATTCCATTTTTAAACATTAGCATTCTATCAGAAACAACTCTTGTTGATAAAAAAAAAAAAAACCCTAAGCGTGTTATGGGCTGGAAGTTTCGGCGCATGCGTAAAGCGTCGGTCGATTGGGTCATCAGGGACCCTCATCCCAAGGGTGTTTATTCTGTCACCTCCTGCAGCACGCGCTTCACTGGCGTCTGTCCGTCCAGCTGGGTTTCAGGGCCTTGGCCTGTGTCTCTGCACCCTCCTTTCCCCCAGGGAAGGGCCCGCTTCCCGCACGGGCGCCTCCTCTTCTGCGGGTTCACTCTCCCTAGGGGACCCCAGGCCTCCTCACGGCTTCAGCGGCAAGGTGGGAGCACGGCTACTTCCTCACCAGTCCGCTCCTGTCTGTCCGAGTGGCATCTCGACCTTCTCCTTGGGGGCCTGATGCAGCTCCACACCCACGTCTCCAGAACGAACCCCGGCTCCGCTGGTCCCGGCCCTCTCCCTCCAGCACCTGGCTCGAGCGCCCTTCCTGTCCCTGCTCAGAAACCCGGAAGTCGCCCTTGACTTTTCCTCTCCCCACCCTGTCTGACCAATCCGCGGCCCAGTCCTAGCTCCTGTGATGCGTCCTCTCCAGCCCCACTGGCAAGGCCAGCACCACTGCGACACTGGGCAAAGGCCACCACCCAGGCCGTTACTTCTTGCCTGTCCTAGGAAAATACCAACTCATCGCTTCCACATTTGGCCTCTCCAAGCCATTTTCCAACCTGCTGCTAGAGTGTTCTTATTAAAATGCAAATCAAATCATGTTGTGCCTTAGCATAATTGCTCTTCAGGCCTGGCCTGGCCTCCATCTCCCTGAGTCATCAGCCATTATGTCACCCGGGCTTCCCTGGGTGGCCTGGCCCTTTCCCACAGCTTCTCTACCGTCAGCTCCAGATATGGTGACCCTGGCTGCCCTGCATGTCCTTCCTCTGAAGGCCACCGGCCAACCCGACACCCTGGCTAGCACACCCCTGGGTTCACTTCCACCAGCCCTTTCCTTTGGGGCGCTTACGGGCAATACGGGGTGTTTGTCATTTATGTCTGCGAATTCTCGTCCCTGATGAACATCTGTCAGCCTCAAAGTGGTAGGGATTATGTTATCGTGTACACCTCGAGGAATCCCCAGCAATAACTAGAACAGACCGGTGGTCAATAAGCATTGAATGGATGAGTTTTATACAGAATAAACCTTAGTACAATATACTAATCTTGCTGTTCTTTTAACAAATAGCAAATTCCTTCTGTATTTTATACTTAGCTTTCTGGGTTTTTACTATTATAAAATGATTTAATAAAGTATCTATAAACATAAAGCTATCTGATCTCTTTAAATCACTTAACCCAAGGCTAACGATAAACGATCATGGCTGCCAAACTGCTTTTGAAATACCTTGTTCTGCCACGCTATAATGATTTAAATATAAACCACTTGATGAGAAAATATTGTATTAATTTGGATTTCCTTGGTTATATTGATCAGCTTTGTGTCACTGTGACCAAACACCTGACAGACACAACTTAACTAAGGAAGAGTTTAACTCATAGTTTCAGAGAGTTCAGTCTGTGGGTTACTGGCTCCAAGGCAGAAGCCTCATGGCGGAAGCTCATGGTGGAGCAAAGCTGCTCAGCTCACGGCGGCCAGAAGAACAAGAAAGCCAAGACAGAGGAAGGGGTTGAGGACAGGAGTTACCCTTCGAAGGTAGCCCCCAATGGCCTGGCTCCCAAGTGGGCCCCACCTCCAGTAAACCCACTGAACAGTGGATTAATCAATCACAAAGCTGTTAATCAATCCACTTGATCCAGTTCGAGCCCTCATGATCCATTCATTCCTGAGCCCCAGTAGCTGGCAACCAAGCCTCCCCCACAACAGGGCTCTGGGAACAGGGGTTCCCAGCCATAGTACAGAGAAAGTGAGCAAGTCTGCATGTCTGTGGCCACGCACATATCTGCAATGGGGACACTGCAGGTCCTGTGTCCATTACATTCTTTTGGTCTGCAGGTGGTTCTGAGAGTGTGGTCCCTGGGCTGAGAGTGTGCGCGTCACCCAGGAGCCGGTTGGGGGAACAAACCCTGGACCACAGCAGGCCCAGGCTGGCAGAGACGGTTGGGCCCAGCAGCCTGCACTTCTGTAAGCTCCAGGAGAGAGCTGTGGGGCAGCTGGCCAGAAGAGGTCTCCTTCCTGCACCTTCCTCTGAGCTTTTCATTTCATCTGATCCTGTAGGTATCTAGGATAAAGAACCAAAGCCTCCTCCCAAAGCCCCACTAGTTTACGAGGCTTCCTTTAAGACTTAAAAGCATCCACGTTTCCTCTGTGCTTTTTACTTTAAAAAAAAAAAA
>PVIC010005996.1:8733-55827 GCA_004025085.1 Thryonomys swinderianus | reverse complement strand
AATCAATGCCACATACCACAGTGCCGGGTGTGGTGGCTCACGCCTGTAATCCCAGCACGCGGGAGGCAGAGGCAGAAGGATTGCTGAGTTCAAGGCTTGCCTGGGCTACATAGTGAGCTCAGGGACAGCCTGAACTACAAAGCGAGACCCTGTCTCAAAAAAAAAAAAAAGCTACTCTAAGAGTTAATAAAAATAAATGCAAATGATGGGCCGGAGGGTTAGCTCAGTGGTTCCGACGCCTGCCTCGCAAGCACAAGGTCCTGAGTTCGATCCCCGGTAACCACATATAATGCTGGGTGTGGAGACACGCCCACCAGCAATGAACACCGCATACCACAGTGCCGGGCGTGGTGGCTCACGCCTGTAATCCCAGCACTCGGGAGGCAGAGACAGGAGGATTGCCGAGTTCGCAGCGGCTTGCCTGGGCACCATAGTGAGCTCAGGGCCAGCCTGAACTACAAAGTGAGACCCTGTCTCAAAAAAAAAAAAGCAAAAAATAAAAAAAAAATAAAAAAAATAAATGCAAATGAAAAAATTTTCTATGCTTGGCATGTATTAAGTGCAAAATAAGCACAATCTGTTGGTGGTGGTCAATGTGGTTGTTGGGAGCCTAGAACTCTGTATTCACATAGTGGCTCCCAAAGGCAGTTTTCATAATGACCAGCTACTTGCTCATGCCTCTTATCTCCTGCGTAGGCACTAAAGTTGCCAGAATATCAAGTTTAAAGTGTGGATTTCTCCAATAAGATACAAATTGGGGTCTCAATGCCTACTAACAACTCCCCCAGGTCTACACAGCTGGCCCCGCAGAGGCAGCAAGCACTCCACTGTTCTACAATGAAGCCGTTTAGCCACAGCAGGCAAGAGTGCATGGCTGTATCAGCTTTCTCAAGCAGGAGGCCTTCTAGGCGCATTCTCACCAACTCTTCATTTCACTCCATAGCTGGATAAACCGAGGCCCAGAGAGGATCTCAAGGGATATGACTTCTCTCAGATTACTCAGTAGGTTGCCAAACAGGGCTGGACTTTAGTGCTTAGAATCTTGGGTTCCAACACCATGTAGTGCAGTGCAACACGCTGTGCATAGGCTGCTCCCAGCCACACCACACCCACCTACATCCAGCTTCCTTCCACCGGAACACCTTATTGCTCCTCTCCAGCAGCTCCTCCTATCTCAGGTGTTTGTGGTATGAATCCTGACAGATTGTGCCCACTTGGAGAAGGAAAGACTATGGGCAAAACCTGCCACACCTGGCATGGCAACACATCTCCAAATTCTCAGAGTTGTGGATCAGTAAGATAGAGCCCTTCTCGTGGTGGGTCACGCCTGTAATTTCACCACTCAGGAGGCTGAGGCAGGAGGATTGCTGAGTTCGAAGCTTGCCTGAGCTACACAGTGAGTTCAGGGTCTGCCTGAACTACAAAGCAACACCCTGTCTCAAGGAAAAAAAAAAAAAAAAAAGATAGAGCCCTTCTCCTTGCTAGGGCCATAGTAACCCAGACACTGCTCAGAGCTACCTGCCCTTAGGCTACAGTCATAGTCTCACACTTCTGCCTTTCTCCTCCTCTAGACTTTGCCCACAATCAGATAAGAAAAAGGGTAGAAATGTGCAGCCTACTGAACTGAACACAGCCCTTCTGTCCCAAAGAAGACAGGTTAGGAATGGATCAAAAGATACTGGGAACACTGATATTATCATGTACCCTGTCTCATCCAATCCTTCTATTTTATTTTACAGACAAGGTTTCAAGGCTGACCTTGAACTCATGATGATCCTCTTGCCTTAATCTTCTCAATGCTGGGATTATAGGCATGTGCCACCACACCAGGCTCATTCAATCTTTTTATCAACTTCACAGGTTAAAGAACTTATCTCCCCCATTTTATGAGAAGGTGCTGGTGATGATGCTATCTGGCCCTATGTTCTCTGGAACAATCTGATAAACAGCAACTCTGATCTAATTCAAGGAAACCAGAGTGCCCTGCTAAATCACATGTGAAAGTGAACTGTGAATTTAGCAGACATGAGGACAAAGTGCCTATAAGATGAATGGAGTGGCTCTCACTAGTCGAATGCAGCCCCATTTGCTCAATCTGTAAGCATCTGGTCATTGAAACACTGGCTCTACAGTCAACTTAACGTTTATGCAATTAGTCTACAAAAAGAGGTACATTTGGGGCCGGGGATTTAGCTCAAGTGGTACCACACCTACGTTGGAAGCATAAGGGCCCAAGTTCGATCCCGGTACCACCAAAAAAAAAAAAGGTACATTTACAAGGTCAGAACTAGCACTTCATTTTTCCAGACTTTGGGCTACTGAATCAACTTATTTTTACCCAATATAATTTAAAAGCTTTTCTTCATTTAGGTCCTATTTCTGAATCCCATAAAAGCTGTCAGTTGAAGAGTTCACCCATATTAATTGGTCAGGTGCCCAGACTGGCCCATCAGAACCCAACATGGTTTCTATGGACAGTGGCATGAAGTGTTTCCAGCAACCAACACAAAAAGTTTGGATTGACATAGTTTTTAGTCCTTTTTAAAGCCAGGGTCTGAATTTATCCTACAAGTTTGGCTCTACATATAAAGAAGGCAGGAAAATGCTTACTTCATATAAAACAACCCTTCCAAAAGAATATGAGGTGTTGAAAGAATTATATGTAGGCTTCTTCCTGGACAGAGTGACCACTGCAGGTCTGTCCAGGGCCAGTCATTTACAGAAAAAAAGCCTCATGTCTACAAAGCTCACAGTGCCCCCACTTAGGAACAACCACCTGAATAATCTCAATCAATAAATCTGTATCTGTCTGTTTTCTGTCTTTGTCTCTCTCTGTCTCCCCCCCCCCCCACACACACACACACAGAGCTGGAAAATATCCACATGGGGCTCCAGATAGATTCAATTTTCTTTCAGAATCCACATTCTTTTAGAGCTAGGAATTTCCAATTTAGAGCTTGTGAATGATTCCAAACTTCTTGGAAAGCAATATGACACTATAAACCAGTGCTATAAAGATGACTGAACATATGTAGCCCAGAAATTCCTCTCTAGGAATTTATCCCAAGGAAATAATTCAGCTCAACCAAAAAGCTATACCCTGAAAAAATGCGAAAGACTATCTGTGATAGTGAAACTTGGAGTGGAGAATGCTAAGGCATTATTTATAAAGATACCAGACAGCTGTAATAAAATATATAATTAGGGAATGAGAATGTAGCTGGGCAGAAAAACATTTGCTTAGCATACCCAAGACTATGGGTTTCATTCCCCAGTACCCCAAAAACAATAATTATAAACAACAATTTAGAAGATGTTGTTACAAAAAAATTGAAGAAACAATCGTTACAAGAAATTGTTTGAAAAATTGTTACTGAAAATAGTTTCATGTGATAACTGCAACATAGTAATATACGTGTATTTGGAAAGTAAAAGTTTGTTACAGTGGTAGGTAGAATTTCTTTAACATTTAATGTGGTAACCTTGTATTTTCAACAAAAAAAGGAGGAAATCTATAAAGCAAGAGTCAAAAATCATCACAAATAAGAACTGTGGTAGTACCTCTGGTTTCACTTCTCAGTTTTGTTACCCACTGTTTCGGTTACCCGCTGTCAACTAAGTTCTGAAAATACTAAATGAGAAATTGCAAAAATAAGCAATTCACAAATTCTATCTATCTATCTATCTATCTATCTATCTATCTATCTATCTATCTATCTATCTATCTATCTATCTATGAGTCTATCTGAGACAGGGTCTTGCTTTGTAGTTCAGGCTGGCCCTGAGCTTACTATGTAGCCCAGGATAGCCTGGAACTCAGCAATCCTCCTGCCTCGCCTCCCGAGTGCTGGGATGACAGGCATGAGCCACCATACTTGGCATTGTGGTGTGTGGTACTGAGTGCTAGTGGGCATGAGTCACCATGCCCCACATTG
Source organism: Thryonomys swinderianus (assembly GCA_004025085.1). Lineage (NCBI taxonomy): Eukaryota > Metazoa > Chordata > Mammalia > Rodentia > Thryonomyidae > Thryonomys > Thryonomys swinderianus. Next base: position 51,892 of record PVIC010005996.1, on the reverse strand, counting down.
TGGTATGTGGTTGCCGGGGATCGAACCAGGGACTTTGCGCTTGCTAGGCAGGCACTGGAACCACTGAGCTAAATCTCCAGCCCGCAATTCACAAATTTTATGGCAATATGTTATTAATATCCTATTTTTATTATTAGTTACTATTGATAAGCTCTTACTGTGCCCAATGTAGAAATCAAGTGTTAACACAGGTCATGTGTATATAGCTCATGGTATATATGGGGTTTGGTACTATTTGCGGTTTTAGGAAATCTTCAAAACACTTTTGAAGGTATCCTCCCCTGATAAGGGGAATCTACACTACTATTACTAGCAATCTTAAATAACATATATTCAGAGCTCATTAAGTGTTAGGCACTGTATTAAGACCTTCCACAGCCATTATCTAAACTTTACAACATCTATCAGTATGAGGTAGACATCATTTTTCTTACTTTGCAGGTGAGAACAGTGAGGTGTGGACAGAACAAACTTTCACAAACCACACAGCAGCCAGTAATGTGAAATATTCCGTATGCCATTTTTAAGGATCATCCACCCACTACAATCTTTATGCCAGCTCTGACAAACATGAACACATCCTCAGCAGATGCCTGACAATACAGGCTTTGAAACTGATAGTGGCGAGTGTCACATGGAATTCCAGACTTTTGACACTGTATGTTACTAGGCTTTCACACACACACGACACGTACTCCAAACCAGGATCTAGGAGGTAAAGAAGGAAAGATGCAAAAGACAACACAAATTTCTGTTGTTTTTTTTTTTGTTTTTTGCTTTTTGGAGACAGGGTCTCGCTTTGTAGTTCAGGCCGGCCCTGAGCTCACTATGGTGCCCAGGCAAGCCACCGTGAACTCAGCAATCCTCCTGTCTCTGCCTCCCGAGTGCTGGGATTACAGGCGTGAGCCACCATGTCCAGCATTATATGTGGTAACCGGGGATCGAACTCAGGTCCTTGCGCTTGCAAGGCAGGCGCCAGAACCACTGAGCTAACCCTCTGGCCCCAACACAAATTTCTGAAAGGCAACATGGGCCAAAAGAGACTACACTTCCCTAAAATGATGTAATGAGCTAGGAGAGTCACAAGGGTCAGAACTCAGGGCCCTCACCCTAGGGGCCCTTGAAACTCGCCCCTGCCCTGTGCAGATGGTGAAACCCCTTTCTGTAGCTCTCTTCCCTTTCTCCTGCCTCCATTTGGTCTTTCAGCCTTCCACCACCTAGAACAGTCCTAATGGCACCATCTTCTTTCTCTTTTACCACCTTCCATTCACTCTGCCTTCATTTCCTTTCCTCTCCTGCCCTGTTGGCACCTAAATATAACACCTAGGACTTGAGCTATGTGACAGCTTCTAGAGGAAAGCACAGTTCCTTTCAGCAACAGACCCCTGTCCTTCCTAATAGGGGAGATTGTTAAAAATGCTGAGGGACGGGCAGTATCAGTATTAAAAGACAGGCGCTTTGTTTTGTTTGTTGTTTTTTGTTTTTTGGTTTTGAGACAGGGTCTCGCTTTGTAGTTCAGGCTGGCCCTGAGCTCACTGTGTAGCCCAGGCAAGCCTTGAACTCACAGCAATCCTCCTGCCTCTGCCTCCAGAGTGCTGGAATTACAGGCTCTACATATAAAGAAGGCAGTCTGGATACACACCACACCCAGCACTGTAGTGTGTGCTACTGATTGCTGGTGGGCATGAGTCACCACCCAGTATTGTTGCATGTGGTAGCAGGGATTGAACCAGGGACCTTGCGCTTGCCAGGCTCTCAGCATCGGCTCCAGAGCAACCAAGCCTCCTTTCTCTGACCGTGCCATATTACCAGTCTGCATCCTGCTAAGAGGCTCCCCAAGAACAGGAACAGCCCTCATTTATGTCTGTCTCCCATGCTTTCTACAGTGTGGTGTGATGAATTTCTAAAGTGTGATGACTCAGGAATGGTCCTGGTTTCTCCTCTTCCTTGGTGCCCCTCCTAACTTTAATGAGATGACTCAACTCTATCTGTCCTTGGCTAGACGGGGACTCAGCTCAGGTTGCCTAAAGTACTCATGTGAATGGCAGCAGCTATGAAACACCTACATACCAAGTCTCCATGCTCTTATAACACAAATATTGGCTTCTCCAAGTCTCCCTAATCTCAGCCCTTTCCTGTTTTTCAAGCTGGTAGTGAGCTGCTACACCAATAGTGGCTCTCTGATTTCAGGATGTCAAAGGGAAAGAGACATTATGCAAAACAGGAAGAAACATTTAAAGAAAATGTTAAAAGGCATTTTTTAGAATGTGCCCTGTCATGGGACCAAGTTATCACTGAAGGTCCCTCCCCGCAATGACTCCTGTAGGACAGGGGAGGAAGACCCTGACCTCACACCGTAGGGCATGCCAGTCTGACAGAATCCTGCTCCTTCCCTCAGTGCTCTAGTTCCCAGGCTCTGTGCCAAATGACCCCTGGCAGATTTTCAACACCAAATCGTCTCTCAGAAAAGAATCTGTGCTGGACCTAGTGAGGCAGAACTCTGGGAGGCAGAGGCAGAGGCAGAGGCAAGAGGACTGCAAATTCAAACCTCAGCAATTCAGCAATGTAGTTGACCGTTTCAACCACAAAAGGGGGTGGGGGGCAGGCTAGGATGTAGCTCAGTGCAAAGGTCCTGGGTTCAATCTCCACTGGGTGGGTGGGGGGGTTGCTTCAAATTCTAAATAGAGGAATTTTAAAATATGCACCTTGGGAAAAGCCAGGTAAACCACCCTTTTTTTTAATCTACCAAGTACTGACTAAAAGCCATGTCTCTGAGGCTTTCCCCTCAGAGAATTCCTGGAAACCTAAATGTTCTTGTTCCATAGCCTCGCCCCAGAACTCAGGAACACGTGGAAGTACAAGAGCTTTGCTTACGTTTCAAAATATGACTTGCTAGCCTGCCTCCACCCTTCCTCTGTGTCATGTCTCAGTGATGTCAACACCCCTGGGTGAGCTCACTGAATTCACCCAGGCCACAAAAGCCTACCCAGGGACTTGGCCGCTAAGGAAACACAAAGTTATTGAGAAAGCATCATGGGGCCTGTTTTTCATTCTGTTCAGAGCAGATCTCTGCTCAGCCAGCTCTGTTCAGAGCAGATCCTAAGATAGGTCCTGTGGCCTCTGCCCCACACGCTTCCTGGACTTGGGTTTCCTTTTTAAAATCAGAATTCTAAACCTATCATGCAGCAAAAAAATAATACTCATCTGCTAGCACTAAGAAAACCAATAGTAATTTCTGAGGGGTCTATTCCTTTGTTAAGACTGACTTAAAAACCCAGACCCTCTCTAAAAAGCACTTACTCCATTTTTTCTTTTGGAATGGCCTCCTACAAAAACCATCTAAAGAGTGTACAAAGTTTTTGCACAAGTATCACATCACTAAGAAAAAAATTAAACTCTACATGTACATTTAAAAATAGCTGAGTAATAGTTATCCCAGGGATGTACATCCAATGGAAGATAATAGATCTTTTGTGATTTTTTTTTTTTTTTTTTTGAGACAGGGTCTTGCTTTGTAGTTCAGGCTGGCCCTGAGCTCACTATGTAGCCCAGGCAAGCCTCGAACTCAGCAATCCTCCTGCCTTTGCCTCCTGAGTGCTGGGATTACAGGTGTGAGCCACCACGCCCGGCCATCTTTTGTGATTTTTTAAAGGCATAGGACTGAAAGAACTTGAAGTGAAAAATGCTGTATACCAGAGCATGTACATGAATTTATACCAATCTGTCATGTATAAAGATATCAGCCATATTCTTAAATATGTACAAGAAAAAAACTAGCAGAAAACGTGTTTCTTTTACACAAACAAAAATATGGGTGCACTTTCCTGTCTCTTTTCAGCTTTGCAAATTATTTTCAATGAGGGTGTTTTTACTTTGCTTCTCCTCCAGCTGTGAGGAGCAAAGCCAACGCCTCACACATGCTAGGCCAGGGTTTTACCACTAAACTCAGCCCCAGTCCCTAAATTATTTTCTACAAAAAGCAGGCAGAGATTACCCACAGAAAAAAGTTAAACACATAGCCTTCTCCCCAACCTCTCCGTGAGGCAAATCATTCTCCTCTCAGTCTTGTCACAGGCTTTGGAGAGGCAGCATGGAGGCTAAAGAAGCAGCTCCATAGCATACCCAGACCAGACATTAAAATCACTGCCAAAGAATTCAGCAACAGCCAATTATATAGCCCCTGGATTCCATTTGTGTAGCAAAGGGTCAGGCTGGGCCAAACTGAAACGTGGAACCTGAAACGCTGTGCTGAATGTGTGACTCAGCCCTGTCTACTCAGGACAAATCCCTTTAGGCCACGTTCACCCTGAACCAGCTCCCATGAAACCCTGTCCCTGATCCCCAGGCCTGGAGGACACAACCCTCAACCTGGGGATCTCTAGACTTTCAGAACAGGATCGCTACATCTCTTCTAAAACTGGTGACAACTTCCCTACACTATGAAGGAAATAAACAAAGGCCCTACAGCTGAGAGCTTTATAAAGCCCTAGCCCCCAGACACTGACCACACTCACGGATAGGAAAGTCTTCATGGAGGGCTAAACCCAATCCTATGCTCTACAACTCCCCTACGCATCAGGGTCCAACTGGCTGGCCTTTACAGAGACCTCGCTGCCCAGAGACCACAGCATACTGTGCCAGAGTCAAGTGTAAAATGATCCCAGCACCAGGCTCTCAAAGGACTTAAGCCAAAAGCATAGCTCAACAGTCCTAAAACAGCTGGATTCCATTCCACTGGGTAAGAAAAACTGGAATTTCCAGGTTGGATGTAGATTCGAGCAGGATTCCAAACTGTCTCTGAACAGGAACAGGCAGAAACAATGCACAGGGGCCACTAATTAAGTAGGCAGTGGAGAACCCAGCAGGTTTAACCACTGAAGAACTGTGCCCTTAACATACACATACACATTGCAGCTGACCCCAAGGGGCCTCGCTCCCAAAATTCCTGGCATGGAAAGAGCTCAGGCTGTCTTGGTACAAACTACCCCATCATTCTCTACCCATAAATTATCCTAGTCCTAGTCTGGAAATCCCTACTTTGTTGCCACCTAAAGCCCAGGATACCCATGCATATGGCTGTCGATGTCACATTATAATCACTGTGAGGCATGAAGTTAAGCTCACCTATCAGAGCTCCTACTTAGTGTCAGAAAAGGGAAAAAAAAATTCCTTGGTTTGAGTTACAGTCTCATTATGCAGTTCAGGCTGGCCTTAAACTCACTATGTACCCTAGGCTGGTCTTGAATTCACAGCAATTCTCCTGCCTCAGCCTCCCAAGTGCTGGGATTACTGGCATGTGCCACCATGCTTAGCTATAAGAAAATTTTTGGAAAATCAAATTAAAGCAAGACTGAAAAAAGCTGACAATAACCCTGGGTTTCTGAAGGAAAAGAATGCTAGGGAGAGGGAAAGGGAAAAGGATAAACATACACTCCCCAGTTTCCCAAAATGCCATCAGCACTGTATAATTATGTCTCTCTTGTCTAAACTGTGAGTTCCGACAGGGGAGACATTCCATCTTCTTTGTACAGGCACATTGTTGTAATTGAATCTCAGAAGTTACCAGACGCCTTGGCACATCAAGGACATCTACACAAGAACTCTCAGATGGACTCACTGACACAACTCACAAGAATCTTCCCAAATGCTAGGCTGTATCAGGCTATGCCTGAGTCCCTGCATTAGATGTCTACTGGACCTTAGGGAAGAACACAGGACAGTTTTCTCCCAGGATTTCCAATGAGCTGCAGTTAGAGTCCAATCACACACCATTTGGTTCAGGAGACCCACACCCCATGGAGCTTCTTTCTACCTGGCTCGTCTGAAGCCTTACTGCAAATGGCAGAAGCTCCCATGTTTGCTTAAGAGTCTTGGATAAATTAAAAGCAAGCATCATTTGTACTACCATCAAGTCATATGGAAAAAACTGACCATGTTTCATCACAAAAATGAGCCAGAGAGTTATGAAGAATATTTATTTCTGAGCTTCAGTCCATTAAAGAATATCTCCATGTATATCAAATTATTTTTTCTCAGAAAAATAAAAAAGCAACAGGAAAGCTGGTATAAATGACTGATTACCTACCCCCAACTCTACAAAATTTGGACACAAGTATCTCTTTGCCTCCTCCCACACAGAGGATCAAATTCCACCCCAAACTGGAAGGTGACAAGATTCTAACATTCACCCTAAAATGAGCAGGTAAGAAAGAGGCCTTTCCCAAACCTCAAAGTAGACTCTGTCCTGTGCTTGTGTACACATGGGGGTAGCGGACAGTGTGCTGACAAAGTTTCTGAGAGCCAAGAACCCAGCAGAGACCTAGCAAGTGCTTTGTCTTCATCAGTACAAACCATGGCAAAGGTTTAGCTGACAATGACCAACAAGTCAGAGAAACTGGCTCACAAACAAATGCTTTTCTGGAGCCTGGCTACCGTATGCTTACTGTTTGCTGGCCCAGGTACCCATCCTAACATCAGACTCTTACCTTGTGAACAAAGAGGGTTGTTTCCTCAAAGCACAACAGGACAAGAAGGGGGCCTCTGGGGCTTAAGCAGTTCAGAATTAATTCCCTGCCCACTTGAGGGAACTGCACTAACCATATCATGCCCCAGCTAAGCACCCAGCGGGCCCTCCTCCTTCAGTCTGATGTGCTGCCCACCTTTCCCCGCCCCACCTCTCTTCGGCTCGCCTCTGCCACAGCTGGTCAAGTCATGTTGAGTTGCTGCCAAATCTGAGCAGAGATAAACATTCCGGGAAAAGAATCACAAGGCAGCTCCTCCTCCCATCTCAGGCAAATACCCAGGTGGCCAGAAAGGAGGCCTCACTGTCAGTCAGTAGAGGAGATCCTGCAGAGCCCTCTGAGGGCAAGGGTTGAAAAGGAGGCCTACACCGCCTGGGGCAACTCCTGGGGGTAAGGGCCCACTTTCTCCTTCCCGAGGACCTCCACTAAGAGCGCTGGATATTACCACTTGGCCCAGGTCCCCACAGGTGGTGCACAGTTCTAATCAAGTCTTCCAGATGTCTCTTCCCACGCTCTGACACCCACGGACAAATGAAAGGGCGACCCAGCCCTTTTTACACCCTTAAACCCCACCACCAGCTATCAACTGAGAGGAATTAAAGCAAAGCATCTGGCCCAGACCTCTGGACACCAGAAAGTAGAACAGAGCAGGGAAAGGAACTACAAGTAGTGAAAAGGTCACAACTCTAAACCCCAAGGATGCTTTCTCCCATCAACCTCAAAACCACCATGCAAGGGCTTTGGCTGACACCTGTCCAGTTGAACAGATGGGTTCAACTTCCCCAACCCACACACAATTCCAGGCAGACTTTCGGCTTTCTCTCAAGAAGACCCCTTCTGGCCAGGAACTTCCCCGCTAAGAGACAATTCCAACCTAAGGGCTCAACTAAAAAGAAAAGACCTCTCTCTGCCTTTCTCAGGTTGCTATCTCAGCACCAGCCTTAAATGTCAGTTTCATGTAAGTCATGTGAAAGCAGCAAAGCCATAGAAGGTCTCAGGTCTATTTACATGCGCTCTAAAATGCGCTCTAAAATGTTCTCTCTCAAGGAGTCCTTTCCCAAAGACAATTTCAGAATCAGTTTAGCAACACCACAAACTGGTGACAAGTTGGTCACTAGCAACAACCTATTATAAAACACAGCAGAGCTAATGACTACCACTATTTCACTTGCACTTTATCAAGAAGACTCTATACTCCAAATACCAATCTAATGAACTCCGGGCCACTTTAATTTGTGAATTATTTTCTCTTTCTGCACACACCTAAGCAACAGTCAAAAACAAAAGCAAAAAACTCGGCCTCTTTGTGGTCTGAGAACTCTCTCTTGTTCCTCTCTACTGCGAACAGCCATTTCCATGCGAGTCTGAGAAAACAGAACTTTAAGGCCTCCACAAATCGTATTACTATGTTAATATTATTAGCTGCCATGTGCTGAGTGCCTAATACCCTTGGTGCCACGCATTTAATATTCACAATCTCAGTGAGTCCTAAAAGTAACTTGGTAAGATAAACATCCAGTTTACAGGAGAACAACACCTTTAAAACAAACTATACCATGCGTGAAGTCAAGACACCTAGCAGCGGGCCAAAGATTCTAATTCTTTATATAGCAGACTCCTCTGCTTACCAGGTTAACCACCAAGTCCAAAAGATTACAATTTTTTTGCTTTCATACAATCCTCCTCATTACTACAGTTCATATCTGACCAATTCCGGGAGGTTTCTCTCAAATTCGATATGAAAATATTGAAGTAGTTACTGGAGAAGTCGAGCAAGAAAAGCATGTAGGAAGGCTTGCTCTGCCAGGCCTCTCCGGGAACGTGACAGAGCAACTGGCAGCCTGCCAGCCTGCCCGCCCGCCTGCCTGCTGGCCTGCCAGGGCCCCTCACTCAAAACAACATTCTCTAAAACCATGCATCAGAAACAGGCAGCCACCTGTCTGGTTGCCCTGGAAGCAACCTGTGGCTGCCTTCCACCGGCAGATTCCGATCAAGGAGAGGTCCTGGTTGGGCTCAGCCTCCTTCTGACCTAGGAATGTAAACTCGGCCACCTGAGCTTCCTTCCAATGGTGGAACACGCTGAACGCCAACGTTAAATCATCAGAGATAGGGGAGCAAGGATGAGGCAGGGCCAGGCTGACTGGTTACATTTTAGCCCTCAAAACTTCCCGAAGTACCAAGTCCAAGAAGGCCCTACTCAGGCTGGGAGAAGCTACAGGAGGAAGCTAAGGGGTGGGGGGCAGGGATCCAGCTACACAGAAGAGGAAATGAACACACACTAACTTACTGAAAGCGTCCCCTCACTAATTAAACCTTTTTACACTGCTTTGTTTTTAATTTTTGAAAACAACCCTTTAACAGATATCATTTATTATCTTCACTTCCCAGAAAAGAAGCATAAGTTTAGCGGAAAGGCCTTTGCCCACAGGCTCCCCACTCAGGAGAGTGGCACTCTGAGAAAGATGTGGACAGTTCAACTTTCTTCTCCACTGGGGCCTCTGACAGTCCCCCAAACGGCAGCGGGCGACAGAGCTGCCTGAAGTCTCCAACCATGTTAGCCAAGCAAGACTGCTCAGCCCCTAGGCAGGCTCCAACTCAAAATCTTCTTGCCGGGCGAGGTGGCTCACGCCCGTAATCCCAGCACTCGGGAGGCAGAGGCAGGAGGATTGCTGAGTTCGAGGCTTGCCTGGGCTACATAGTGAGCTGAGGGCCAGCCTGAACTACAAAGCGAGACCCTGTCTCAAAAAAAAAAAAAAAAAAAAAAAAAAAAAACTTCTTGCGCCACAGCAGGGAGGACTCCAAGGCCTTCTCCAGTTCTTAGAGCCACGGGGGTCCAGCTAGCTTCCCTCCATAGCCAGAGATCCAGCCTCTAAAACGACACCACCCAATCTTTCCGACCCACCCGGCGCGGGGCCTCCCTTTGAGACTGAATACTGGGATCCCGAGGGGGATGCCCGGGCAGCCCTCGCCGGGAAGCACCGGAGAGCCGGGTCCTCACTGCGGCGCCCAGCGGGTCCCTTACCCAGCAGCGGGGACTCCTCAGGACAGGCGGGCAGCGGCAGCGCGGTGGTGGAAGACACCGGGGCCGAAGTCAAGTTGCTCGTGGGGCCGGAGTCTGAATCCGCTCCAGGACTGGAGCTGCGACCCGGGCGAAGCTGAGCCGAGGTGGCCGGAGGCGGCGGCAGCCGGGCCCCTCCGGGCCGGGGCTCCCCGGGGGGCTGCCCGCTAGCCGCGGCGCTCGAGCCGCTCTGCATCGGGGTGGGGACCCCAACCAGTCGGGGCAGGCGGCTCAGGTCGCGGCCGGCCAGGTAATACACGAGGGTGACGCCGAGGTGCAGCGCGCACACGGCCACGAGCAGGCGGCAGGCCCGCTGCAGGGAGGCGCCGGGCATCGCGGCGCTGCCGCCCAGAAGCGGTTCGCGAAACCTCATCTTCCCGCCGCGGCTTTAAGAGGGAGGTGGGCTCCAGGCGGGGAGGGCGGCCTGCCCGCAGGCCGCCAGCCAGGCAGCCCGGCCACGGCGGTGGGGAGGGGCCAGGGGCGCGGGCGCCGGGCGGCGGAGCGCGGAGAGTCTGGGCCGCCGGACCGAGCGCCGAGAAGGGCGCCGGAGGCGCGGGCGGGGCGGTGCGAGCGGGCGGGCGGGGCGGGCCGGGTCGGGCCGGTGTGGGCGGGGCCGCCACGGGGCGGAGCCTCCAGCGCGGGATCGGTGGGCGCGGCCTCCTGGGCGGGGCCTCGGGAGAGCCGGTTGCAGAGCGGGGGGCGCCCGGCTCAGTTTGAGTACGGGGGGGGGTCCCCTCCCCGCTGCGCTGCGGACCCAGCTTGCCCTTCAGCACAGGCCCGGCCACGCACTCCCCGTCGTCCTCTTTCTGAGACTTCGCCTGGCGATCTCGGTTCCCAGCAAGACCACCTCCTGCTCCAGCTGGCTGTCCTGGAGGGGCCCCGCCACTTCCTGGGCAACCTCAGTACCGGGTGCGGGTCTGGGGCTGCAGCGCCCGCAGAAAATAGGCAGGAAAGCCAGCTGGACCTGCCCTGCAAGGAGGCGTCCGCGAGGCCTCTAGCGGGTGGGCACCAGCAATGGGGGGGGGGGGACGGTGAGAAACCAAGGAGGAGAAAGGTTACCCCTGAAACGGGCTTCGAGGCCGGAGGGGCTGGGACCGCGTGGAGGGAGGAACTCCGTGGGCCTTTGGAAATCCCTGCTCTTGGCCTGGCTGGGTCCCACTATCCAAGTGAGGCTCCTTGAGGAAGAAGGTGGATAACTTGCTGTTGTGGCAACAACAGCGGAACAGTTCAGTGCTACTGCCTGTCTTCTGTCACTCCAGAATCCAAAAGTTACCTGAAGAGTTGGAGAAAAACCTTTATTGCGGGACAGGTCAGTTTACCCACCCCAATTCCCAAGCTCGAGTTCCAGTAGGAATCAGCTCACACACAGCCCTAAGGGGAAGGGGGGCCCACGTGCTGAGCCAGCAGGCCCACAGAAATGGGGCGGGGTTCAGGATGGTCCTGATGCAGGTACCAAGCGCCAGGCTCACAGAAGCAGAGGGGTGGAGTTAGCAGAATTTAATGGTACATTTAGTAGGAACTTCTTGCAGTTCAGTTACAGAACATTCTGATACATGGGCTGGGGCATCAAGACACAAACTTAAATTTTGGTTTGGTTTGGTTTTTGGCAGAACTCAGGACCTCGCACTTGCCAGGCAGGCAGCGGCATCACTGAGCGACATACCTAGCCCAAGCATACGTTTCTGGAACAAAACATGTTATGAAAAAAAAAATCCATGGGTGCCAAAGGCTTGTCCTACGTGTCATTGCCACTTCTCTGCCCTCAGTAGTGGAGACCAGCCTGTCTCAATTCTGAGGATAGTGGTTCCTCCTCATCTCTACTGCCCTTGCTGGAGGCGGGTGGCACAGTGGCCAGAAATTTCAGTAATTCCCACATCCTCATCCTGCAGGAAAGTGACCTGCCTTACAATCCACACCGGGCTGGAACACAATCGCGTGAAGCAGCCATTGACCTCATTCTACAGATAAAGAGTTCAGAAAAAGTGAAGAAACATGCCTGAGACTTCATGGCTGCAAAGAGGCAGAGTTCTGGCACGGAAGCCCCTGTTTACCACACACATTTATCTCTTGTTGATTCACAAGTAAAGAGGAGATTGTGGCTGAGAGAAATAAGCAAGCATAAGCAAGCTGAAACTAGGTTTGCCCCAGAGGCCTCAACGCAGCCGGCTCCAGAGCAGCACCAACTCAGAACATTAACACTAACTACTGTATTTTGAGTTTGCTCTCTGCCGGTACATCCCCTGAAATAGGTGTTGTTACTGTCCCTGTTTCTCAGAAGAGAAAGAGGCTGAGAACTTAACACTTGGTTGTCATCATACAGAATTTACATTCTCGACTTTCCTCATTTCACTGGTGCTCCTGTGCCTCCTCTTGGAACTTCACCTCCTCCTCTTCAGGTGTTGGGAAAGGCCCCAGGCCGTGCTCTCTGGTGTTCTTTTCTGTGTGTGCCTCTCCCTAGGCACCCCCTACACTATCTGTAGGCTAATGACTCCAGCTCCTGTCTCCAGCCCAGACCTCCGCCCCCAGGCCCACACTACACCAGGATTTCAAATTCAACACATCCTTTCCCAAAAACCTAATCCTTACATTCTGCTGTGGTCTTACCTCCTTCAGAATGACAACATCATCTGTCCAGTTCACCAAGACCAAAACCTGAAACGTGTCCTTGATGACCCTTTTATCCTTAAAGACCATTTTCTATCCCTTTAGCAAGTCTTGTCAGTATACCTTCAAAATTCCAGAGTCGAGCTGGGTTTGGTGACTCACACCTGTAATCCCAGCACTCAGGAGGCAGAGGCAGGGGGATTGTTGAGTTCCAGACTTGCCACCTAGGCTCCATAGAGAGCTCAGGGCCAGCCTGAACTACAAAGCAAGACTCTGTCTCAAAAAAAAAAAAAAAAAAAATTTCAGAATTGAAGAGTACTTACTGGGCATGTACAGGCCCTAGGTATGACCTCCAGCACAGTACATACACCCACACACTGGATTTCACCATTTGCTAACGCCACACAGTAATCATTATGAACCAAACCACTGTCATCTTGGCCTAGATTATATGGTTCCTTAATTGGTCACCCAATTTTAACTTGTCCTGTGTCCCCTCTGCAGTTTTCTTCCTGCCCAGGGCCTTAAAGATTCTTACTATCCACTTAGCCTGAAACACTCCCCCATATTTCATTTCCCTAGCCTGGGATATTAGCAACACCCTATCTCAAAATTTTAAAAAATTAAAAAGTGCTAGAGATGCAGCTTAGTGGCAAGGCCTTGGATTCTGTCCCCAGTAGTGCAAAGAGAAAGAGAGAGACCTTCTTAAAGGACCCAATGTAGAGTAATCTCCTGCCTAAGAATTGCCACAAGTTCAAGGTTTTCCTGGGCTACACAGTGAGCTCAGGGCCAGCCTGAACTACAAAGTGAAACCCTGTCTCAAAAAAAAAAAAAAAAATCCCCTGCCTGAAGCTGCACCTGCTCACTTGCTTTTATATTTTCAAAGCAGATATCCCACCCAACATTATGCATTTATTTTCTGTTGTCTTCTCCCTCTCATTGAAGACAAGCTCTATATGGGCAAGAACTTTCTGTCTTGCTCACTGCTACATCCTTAGCCCCTAGAAATGAGCCTGGTATATTCCTGACACTAAGAAATATTTCTTAAAATAGTAAGTGAATACATATGTATTGTGGGGGTGTGGCTAATATTTTTATTTTTTTATGGTGCCTGGCTTCAAACCCAAGGCCTTGTACATGCTGGCCAAGTGTTCTACCACTGAACCCATTGCCTGCCCAGTGATCATCTTGGTAGAAAAAGCAGAGAAAGAAGAAATTATTGCTAAGTTATTTTAGGACACAAAGTCAAGATTTTTTTCCCCCAAGGAGTTAGTAAAGGTAAAGCAAACCTCAGTAGTTTATGCCTTTGCTTCTGTACCCTTCAGGAAGATTGAGACTATCAAAACATGAACACCAGCCTTACCAGCCCCTGACTCAGAGGTACCTAGAACCCATTAATTTCTTGCTTGAGAAAGAGCCAGAAACCTTCAGGACAACATTGTCCAGGTTCCAACCTGAATTGGTATTAAAGGGAGAGACCCAGAAACCTACTATTGCCATCTTTTGCCACTCTCCACCTTGTCAAGTGAAAGATTAATTTCATCAGGTGGGATGTCAGGAGGCCTTGCACTGTTACCTAGCCTGAAGCCAGGATGTGGGTTTGGCAGTTGACCCTTCCAGTGGGCATCCACCCAAATTCACCTGTTCTCTGCTTCCCCTGCAGCTTCCCTCCGACTGCCTAGTTGCCTTTCCTCTGCCCTCTCCCAGCATCCCCTGCTACAATTTTGTTCACATTCTGCTCCACCCTTGTAAACAGAAGAGCACAGAATAGTCCCTAGCACAAGATAGTTATTTCAGAAAACTGCTTCAGTTGACACACCACTCCAAAATATGATGTCCTCAAAGAACTGATAAGCAGTTTTGCCTCACATGCTGTCAACCAGGGCACTGGCACAAACTGAAATTCCACAATAGCCTCACTCACCTGCCTGGTAGTTGGAGCTGGCTGGGGGCTATGGCCTGAGAATAAGTTGAAGGTCATGGAGGTACCATTCTCCCTGTTGATCTCTCTCTTCTTAAAGGCTATTCCATGTAACTGGCTGAGTTTCCCCACAAATCAGAGAAGTATTCCAAAAAGAAGCATTTCAGCCAGGCATGGTGGTGTACTCCTGTAATCTCAGCAGGATCACTGTGAGTTCAAAGCCACCCTGAACTTCATAGTGAGACCCTGTCTCGAAACAAACATTACTGTCCTCCCAAGGTTCTGAAAGCTTATCCTATTAAAGTCCAGAATCTCATCATCTAAATAGGCTCCAGGTATGGTTCCTTGGTTTCAGAGACCCATGAATTTTAAAAAACAATTTACCTTCCTCCTCTTCCTCTTCTTCTCCTCCCCTCTTCTGAATAATACAGCGTAGAAGTCACTTGGTGGGGCTGCGCAAGGCAGGAGTGTAAACGGCATGACTAAGGTGTCAAAGCCCAACCAGCTGTAGAGGACCAGGAGGCAGCACCCCAGCACTGGATATCACTGTCCAAGCAGAGCAGAAAGGGCGTCCACGGAGGATCAGGACCTGATCGCGGTTGCAGGGCTCTGTGAAGTAGGATGAGCCAGTAGGATTTGGAGCTCAGGTGGCAGAAGGAGATTGTTAAAAATGGGGACTGATGGAAGGGGAATTGCGACTGTCGGGGAAAGTTACAAATAGAGACAGGGAGAACACTAAAAATGAAACCTTTGGCATGCTATTTGAATTTGAGAAGTTGATATGAATTGCTGGTTTTTAATTTAAAGATAGATAATGGAATTAATATAGATGTGAGAAAGAGAGCACTGTCTGGAAGCAGAAACTTCCCAATGCAATGAGCACATTTAATACTCAAATCTTGGCTTCTAAACATCATTCTTCAATAAAAGGACTTAGAGGGCCGGAGATTTAGCTCAGTGGTTCCAGCACCTGCCTCACAAACACAAGGTCCTGAGTTCAATCCCCGTAACCACATACAATGCTGGGTGTTGTGACTCACGCCCACCAGCAATCAATACCACATACCACAGTGCCGGGCGTGGTGCCTGTCCTCCCGGCACTCGTGGTGCCTGTCCTCCCAGCACTCGGGAGGCAGAGGCAGGAGTATTGCTGAATTTGAGGCTTGACTGGGCTACATAGTGAGCTCAGGGTCAGCCTGAACTACAAAGCAAGACCCTGTCTCTAAAAAACAAATAAATAAAAGGACCTAGATATTCTTAGGAAAAAGAGTTGCTTCCAGAAATATTACGAGATGAATATAACAATCTTCTGCCACAAAATAAGGGAGAACTCAAGGGATGATGAGAATATGTTGAAAGGACAAAGATCAGTTTGTGGGGCCTCCTGTTGGCCAAATATTAGACAACTTGAGTGTAAAGTAGATATGGATAGTTCTTGACAAATTGAACAGAGTAGGAAATTATGACTGGGTCGTGAAATAAACAAATGGAAGTTTGAAATGGAATTTAAAAGTACTACTCCTGGCCGGAGGGTTAGCTCAGTGGTTCCGGCGCCTGCTTCACAAACGCAAGGTCCTGAGTTTGATCCCTGGTAACCACATATAATGCTAGGCGTGGAGACACGCCTACCAACAATCAACACCGCATAACACAATGCCGGATGTGGTGGCTCACGCCTGTAATCCCAGCACTCGGGAGGCAGAGACAGGAGGATTGCTGAGTTCGCAGCGGCTTGCCTGGGCACCATAGTGAGCTCAGGGCCAGCCTGAACTACAAAGCAAGACCCTGTCTCAAAAGCAAAAAAAAAAAGTACTACTCCATGAAATACTAATAATTTTGATGGAAAACATAAGGGAAATAGAAAATATATAAATATATATTGTATTTATATAAAACATTTTATAAAATAATTATCCTGAAATATCCAAAATGTCAGCATTATGCTAGTCAAGGAAAAACTAGAGAACTATTTTCATTTTAACTGAAGGAGTATAAAGAGAAAAGACAACTAAATGAAACACATGATTCTAAAGTAGACATCTATTCTAAAGAATATTACTGAGCCAGGTGTGGTGATGCACACCTATAATCCCAAGACTCAGGAGGCTGAGGCAGGATTATTGCCATGAGTTCAAAGCCAGCCTGGACCATGTAGGGTAACCCTCTCTGAAATGACAAAAACAAAGATACATATATATAGAACAACCATGAAAATTTGAGTGCTGTACTAAGGGTAGGATTTTCATAATGTGTCACTGTTAATGTATCAATTTTAATGTCCTGATTTGAGCTAGGTACTGAGGATTAAACCTAGGACCTTTATATTGAATTATATTTCTAGTTGCCCGGGCTGAGCTTGAACTTGTGATCCTTGTCCCTCAGCCTCCCAGAGGGCTAGTATTACAGACATGCCACCATACCTGGCTTCATTTCCCAATTTTGATGGTTGTATTATTAGTTATGTTGAAAACATCCACTAAAAACTGGGGAGTCATAGCATTTCAAACTTACTTTTAAATAGTCAAAAAAATTATTTGTACTAAACTTGCAACTTCTCTGTAAGTTATGTTTTCATCATCCAGCCAACATATAATGGGAAAACAGGGATAGGAAAGCCACAACCAGACTCCCACTTAGAAAGGAGGTTAAACCAGCCATGGTGGCTCACACCTATAATCTCAACACTTGAAAGGCAGAGGCAGGAGGACTGCTGTGAGTTCACAGCTAGTCTGGGCTACATAGTGAGTTCAGGGCCAGCCTAAACTACAAAGCAAGACCATGTCTCAATAAAGTAAAAAAAGAAAGCCGGGCGTGGTGGCTCACACCTGTAATCCCAGCACTCAGGAGGCAGAGACAGGCGGATTGCTGAGTTTGAGGCTTGCCTGGGCTACATAGTGAGCTCAGAGCCAGCCTGAACTACAAAGCGAGACCCTGTCTCAAAAAAAAAAAAAAAAAAAAAGTAAAAAAAGAAGGGGGGTGAGTAGAAAGAAAGGAGGTTAATAAGAGACACATTACAGTTATTAGTAAATCTAAAAAATCAATCCTGTACTTGATAATTCCTGGATTCTACCTCTGAGAACAGGGACTCTTAATGACTCTTACCTGAGCTTTGTTTCTTTTCTTTTTTTTTTTTTTTTTTTTTTTGCTTTTGAGACAGGGTCTCGTTTTGTAGTTCAGGCTGGCCCTGAGCTCACTATGGAACCCAGGCAAGCCGCCGGAACTCAGCAATCCTCTTGTCTCTGCCTCCCGATTGCTGGGATTACAGGCGTGAACCACCACGTCCGGCATTGTGGTATGCGGTGTTGATTGTTGGTGGGCGTGAGTCTCCACGCCCAGCATTGTATGTGGTTACCGGGGATCAAACTCAGGACCTTGCGCTTGAGAGGCAGGCGCCGGAACCACTGAGCTAACCCTCCGGCCCGCTTTGTTTCTTTTCTTTGGGTCATTCCTGCATACCATAAGAAAGAGACTTTGTCTGCAGTAAGTAATTTATTTGGAGCAATTGACTGTGCCCAATGTCTTCTTTTCATTTAAAACTGGCTTTATTTCTTGGGATTGAAGGGACAAAACTCTGACTTTTCATAAATTTTATTAAATTTCACTCCTAGATAAAGAAAAAACACCCAAAATCTCAAGAAGCCCTTCCCTCCCTCCTCTAGGCTGTGAGGGTAAACTATTCAGCTTCTTAGAAGTACTTCTGTGCAAATAAAAGTGTTAGGAGGCACTTTTAAAAATCTTTCTAAGGTTCTACCAGAGTTTTACAGACACATTCTAGACCACATTGCCTGGAGTGTCTTGGCCTTTATTTTTCCCTCTAGATTTTAATATACTTTGAAGATTTTTTTGTTGGTGGTGGTGTTTTGTTTTTTGTTTTTTCTAATTATAGAGTCTTTCCTGGGCCCTCTGTGTAGTTCCTCTAAATTTTGCTCGAAACAATAGTTTCTTCTTCTTCTGCTACTTGTTCATAGGCAGCTAAAAATAAATTAGTTATTTTGAACATTTTGCCTTGAACTCTCTGTCTCAAGGCTATGAAGCCTGTCAATACATTAGAAAATGTATCATCATCTATGTTTCTGAATATTGCCAGTATATAACTTAAGTATATGATAAGCTAAGTAATAATTTTTTTCACTAAGCTTCACTACTCTTAAGAACTCTACAACCTTTCTAGTCCTAAAATCCATGCTAGATAATGAGAATTAACTTGTTCCCCAGTGTTGTGCGTGATTGTGAGCTGTATATAAAATGTACCAATAAAGAATTCAATTAACAAAAAAATCCATGCTAGGTTTTAGGTTTTAGTTATGAAACTACTTCATTTTTGGGGAGCAATTTCTGTACCAACTATCTATTGAAGAGCTCACAAACTTAGATTCCCAACAGTCAAATCTATCCTACTACCTACTTTTATAAGTGAAATTTTATTACAACTCAGCCGTATCCTTTTGTATATTGTTATTTTTCATGCTACAATGATACAGATAAGCACTTGCAATAGATATCATATGCTTGCAAAGATAAAAATATCTACTGTCTGAACTTTTACAGAAAAATATTTGCCAAAAAAAGAAAAATATTTGCCAACTCCTGATTTGTTGCTATCCAAAATAAAAAAAAATCTACCCAAACAACAGTATTTTATTCATTTTCATGGTTCTATGAAATAACCAGCTGATTTTCTGCTTCATATCACATTGACTAGGATAAGAGAATTTTGAGAAAGTAAAAAATGGCCTCATTCATGTGGCTGAAAATTAGTGCTGGTTCCCAGGTAGGAGCTCAACTGGAATTGTTAGCCAAGAGTCCTGGTTCTCCCCCCCATGTAAGTCTCCACATGACTGCTTAGGTTTCCTCACAAAATGGCAGGTGGGTTCAAAAAAGGAATATTCTAAATGCAGAGGAGGCATGAGAAAAGCTCTTCAAGCCAAATTTTAGAATGCAGGAACTAGCCAATGAAAATAAAGAGACACAGATAGAAAATAAAGAGACACAGAATATGGAGGGCCAAGGAGCTCTTTTGTCTGGCACAGGGTACAGGTGAACTCAGTGACCTTGGCCATCCATTCCCAGCAATGTGTATTTCCAGCACAGGAAAAACCCACCATCCACTGGGATGAGTTCTTTGTCTCAAGTACTTCTTTCTCAGATTCTGGAGAGGCCACAAAAAGCCTGGAACTGCCTTCGATGTTGAAAGTCTTGTAATACTCTACCCATTTTAGTTATTATAATAAATATAGCTTAACATAAACATAGTTTATCATAATAAAAATAGCTTAACAATTATCAATTCTAAGTGCCATAAAGTATCTATCTATCTATCATCTATCTATCTATCTATCTATCTAATCTCCTTATTTATTTGGAAACAGGGTCTTGCTTTGTAGTTCAGGCTTGCCCTGAGCTCACTATGTAGCCCAGGATAGCTTCGAACTCAGCAATCCTCCTGCCTCTGCCTCCCAAGTGCTGGGATTATAGGCATGAGCCATCACGCCTGGCACTGTGGTGTGTGGTACTGACTGCTGGTGGCATGAGTCACTTCATCGGCACTGTGGTTTGTGGTGCCGGTGGGGCGGGATCAAACTCCTGATCTTGTGCTTTTGAGACAGACACTGGAACCACTGAGCTAAATCCCCAGCCCTAAAGTATTTATTCTGATGTTTCCATAGAACAGCTCTATTTAAGGTTATAGATTGGTAAGCTGCGTAGATGGGTCTTCTCCTCCATGTGTTCATATTCTATGATGTCTATCAAGACCATGATGTTTTTCAAAAGCAAAAGATGGAGGAGAAAACAAACCTGATGCTTCATAAGGCCTGTGGTTGGGATGGTCATTTCTATCCATATTCTGTCAGCCAAAACAGTGTTTAGAGATGGGCCTGGTGATGCACTCCAGCCTTCTCAGGAGGTTGAGCCATAGGCATTGAGAGTTCAAGTTCAGGCTGGGCAACTCAGCAAGACCCCATCTCAAAATAAAAGAAATTTAACATGCTGGAGATTTATAGCTTAATGGCATAGTGCCAATGAACTTGATCCCCAGTGGCACAAAACAAATAAAAAACACAAAGCAACAAATGAACAAACAAAACCAAAAAACCAAGTTGTCTAGCCAACCTCACATTAGTAGGGCAAAAAACTACAACCCTGCCACTGGTGGAAGGAACTTCAGAGTCACATTTCAAAAGGAGTGGATGTAGAGTGATAAAGATTATGGAATAATCAGTCCTCCATGATTTTTTAAAAATCTAGAATGTGTGGGCCGGAGCTCACACATGTAGCTCAGCGGTTCTGGCGCCTGCCTCGCAAGTGCAAGGTCCTGAGTTCTATCCCCGGTGACCATATACAATGTTGGGAGTGAAGACTCACACCCACCAGTAATCAATACCACATACCACAGTGCCAGGTGTGGTGGCTCATGCCTGTAATCCCAGCACTCACTTGGGAGGCAGAGACAGGAGGATTGCTGAGTTCAAGGCTTGCCTGGGCTACATAGTGAGCTCAGAGCCAGCCTGAACTACAAAGCGAGACCCTGTCTCAAAAAAAAAAAAAAAATCTAGGATGTGTTTAACACTGGGTATGGTAGTACATGCCTAATCCCAGCACAAGGGAAGCAGAGGTAGAAGGATCACTGTGTGTTGGGAATAATCCTGTTTGGGAGAGATAATTGCATGGTTGAAACTGTGACCAGGCCTGCCTGCCAGACAGACTTTGGACTTAACTCACCTTTACCTCTGGTAGCAACAAGGACTCTAGTGGTCCCACATGCTGAATCTACAAAACTTCTCCATTGCTGGTTTCTGCCCTGCAGGATCTTCATCTACATAACTTCTCTATGACTATTGTTGGTGTGGTGCTGCCCTGCCCTTCCCCATCTTTTGGAATGTATGGAATAAAAGGTGTGGCAGGCTGGGGTCTAGGGTCTCTGCTGTCCAGGGTAGCATGAATCAAGCCCAAGCTCAGCTTCTTCTCTAAGTCTCATTTCTACCTAATGATTATTTTGCCATGTGCTATTAACTCACAGGAAACTAGAACTTAATGCAAAGGTTCTAGTTATGTTCCCTTCCCCTGTTTCCCACAGCTGTGAGTTCAAGTACAGCCTGGACTTCGTGGTGAGTTCAGGGCCACCCTGAACCACATAGTGATACCGTCTTAAAAGGGGGGGGGTGATTTAGCTCAGTGACACAGTGCCTGCCCCACAAGCAAAAGGTCCTGAGTTCAATCCCTGGTACCAGAAACAAAACAAAACAAAACAAATCTAGGATGGTGGTTTATAATTCTGCTTCAGAACAACTCATAATCTGCAATACTTCCATCATTCCATCTCTAGTTTCCTGCTCTTTCCAACCTACCATATAGATTTGGTTAGATTTAGAGGATTAGAGGGAGTAAGAAAAACATCAACCCCCCCTTACCCAACAAAGGATTTCCACATATAACACACTTTCCAAAATTAAGATCATCTTTGGGTGCAATTCTCCAGTGACAGAGAACTCAGAATATCATGAAATAGCCTGCTCCATTATGAATATCACTTACCCAATTATCAAACCTCCTTATATTAGGCTGAAATCTATCTACAGCTTCCACTAGATATACCAGGTCTACTTCTTGGAGCCAGAAAATAAACTAAATTATCTCCCAGATAATTTCATTTAGAAAGATCAGCAATATGGCTTCTGCCCACCTGAAAACAATTTCTCACTGGAGTGATAATACCTGTCTTTTCAAATGTTCTTTATGTTTCATGGTTGAGATCCCTTCTTATTATAGGTAGAAAAGCCAGCTAGACCTATGTAGGCAGAAAGAGAGGGCTGGCCCTTGAAAGACTTACAAAAAGGACATCCTCAGAGGTCAACACCATCAATGAGAAACTACACTTCCAGATAGCAGTGACCAGCACACCTCATTCTCCCAGAATGGAATGTCAAAATCTGGATCCAGCCCCTCCCTGGGAATGCAATGATTGTTAATTCCCCAGACAGCGGGCCAGGACTTTGAACCACCTGGAGGAGTCTTCTGACTAGAAAGACCCTCTAGGGCTTGATTTCTCATTGGGCCCTATTCAATCAAAGTTGCTGAAGTAACTATGCTTGTCATGTACCCATTGGTTAGCCATGGTTTACCCATCTCTTTCAAATCTTATTGGAAGCCCCTACTGTACTCATTGGTTAATTGTAGCCCATCTACTTTTTTGAATCTTACTGGTAGCCCTCTATTTAAGACCTGCCTCACCTCGTGGCTTTGCTCCATAAAAGCCCTCTAAAAAGTGAGGTGGGGGGCAGTTACCCACTTTCCAGATTCCCCCTTCTGCCTCTCTTAAGGCAGAAGCTTGCTCTCTCAATAAAATTTTCCTACTCAAACCTCCATCGTTCCTAAAATTATTCTTCGATTTTTAGAGAACACGAACTCGCGTTTCAGGTGGGGAGTTAGGCCTTAACTCTCCTGCGTCATTCTCATCCTGATCACAGTTCCTGGACTGGGCTATGACTGACTACTGAGGCGCTGAGTATGGTCTAGGACTGAAGGCAGCATTCTGGAGCAGGGGATCTGAGCAACAGGATACCTCCATTGTTCCAAACATCATACTTTCTTCAGTGCCTTCTGAAATACCCCTCAGGGGGTCGGAGATGTGCTCAGTGGTAGAGCGCTTTCCTAGCCAGCATGTGGCTCTGGGTTCAAACCCCAGGACTAAAAATATAGACTAAAACAACATTCATTTCTTAACATTCATGTTAAGCTAAAATATAGAATTGAAGGCAAAATCACTGGGAGAAACACTCCTTTAAATTGATTTGAATCCTTTAAATAAAGTCATTAAACCGGAAAGTTTTTTGTCACTCACAACACTGTTCTGCCATGACCACAACTGCCAGTGATATTCAATACCACCCCTTCAGGACTGTTCGTGCTGCTCCCATGAATAATTTCTACATCACCCTCTAAGAATTCCAAGTCCTCAGTGGGTGTGGCTGAGCCACACTCAAGTGCTTGAGCTCTAGCTGTCCTGTAGGAAAGAAAAGAATCTTCCCCTTTCTGTTCCATGGTAGTAGTGAAAGCCCTCCAGCCCTCCAGTTTTATATACACTGGAAAATTCTTCCAAACTAAGATAAAAGATTGCATGCTGAATGAACAAAAATGATGACAAAGCTTCACTCCAATCATTTAAAACAAGTTGTTTTTCCTATTATTTGTATTATCCAACCTGTATTTTCCATTTTATACATAGGGTATCCTATCTGAGATTGTTAAAGTTTTGCTGAAGACTTAATTTGCTGATGGAATATTAAGTACTGCTCTGTGATCTGTCAGTTCACAGACCTGTCAAGAAAAGAAATTTGATTATCCTTGTCCTGACTTGTCCTGAGATCTCAACTTCCTTGTTTTTGTTTTGTTGTTTGCAATACTGGGGATTGAATTTAGAGTCTTCACCCTGAGCTACATCTCCCAGCCCCCTGCATATAGAAGGCACTAGAAAAACTTTGATATTTAGGACAATGAAGGTAAGATTTTGCTAAGTCACTAATTTGCCCAGGCTGGGCTCAAACTTACAATCCTGCTTCACAGTCCTGGCCAGCGCACTGAGATTATAGGCATATACCACCACAGAGAGCTATCCACTGCCTTTGCATCTTTGAAATTCTATTTTCAAGTAAGAGTATAGATTGCAAAATCAACTTCTTCCTGCTGTAGATTAGATCTGGAATGTTCCCCAAAGGCCCAGCCCAACTTGGGACTATGGGAAAGTGGTGATGTCTTTAGAAGGCAGGGCCTCATGGGAAGTCTGGAATTATGGGACCTTCTTCTCATCCTCTCAGACTTTCATTCCTGATATGAGATAAACAGTTTTCCTCCACCATGTACTTCCATCATGTTGTGGTACCTCCCCACTGGGAGTACAGCCCAAAAGAATATAGCCAACATTATGGGCCATAGTCTCCAGAATTTTGAACCAAAATGAACCCTTTCTCTTTCTCAGTTGATTACCTTGGTTATCTGTTACACTAATTGAAAGCTAACTCACACTTCCTGTTATG
The DNA here is from genome assembly GCA_004025085.1 of Thryonomys swinderianus. Taxonomy (NCBI): domain Eukaryota; kingdom Metazoa; phylum Chordata; class Mammalia; order Rodentia; family Thryonomyidae; genus Thryonomys; species Thryonomys swinderianus. The sequence continues at coordinate 27,757 of PVIC010005996.1, read as the reverse complement.
GACAGGTATTGGCAGATCTGCTTTGAATGCATCACCCTTTCTGATAGGAGGCTCTCACTCTTCTGATTGGTATAGGCTGACATGAACTTCTCAGTCATCAGTGCAGCAATTGATTCAGGAATCAAGTCCAAGAAGGGCTTAGGAGCACTGTTGCTCTTTGTAAAACTTCTGGTATTGGAAAAAAGGTGGGTCCGGGGATTTAGCTCAGTGGTTCCATGTCTGCCTCACAACTGCAAGGTCTTGAGTTCAATCCCTGATACCACATACCATAATACTGAGTGTGGTGGCTCACGCCTATAATCCCAGCACTCGGGAGGCAGAGACATGAGGATTGCTGAGTTGGAGGTTTGCCTGGGCTACATAGTGAGCTCAGGGCTAGTCTGAACTACAAAGCAAGACCCAGTCTCAAAAAAATGGCTCTTCCTTTCCTTTTCAATTGGTTGTTGAAGTGAATATTACATTAAGTTTCTAGGACTCTCTTATAACAGAATACCACAAACTTAGCGCTTTAAAACAATAGGATTTTATTCTTTCATAACTCCAGAGGCTAAAATCTGAAGTCAAGGTGTCAGCAGGACATTGATCTTTCTGAATGCCCTAAGGGAAAATTCTTCCTTGCCCCTTTTAGCCTCTCTGAAGGCTCTCAGCAATCCTTGGCATTCCTTAGTTTGTACCTTTACCACACACTAATTTCCACGTATCTTCTCACGACTCCCTCTCTGTATATGCTTTTCTTTTGTTGTTGTGTCCTTGCTCTTCTTTTTCAACAAGGACTCACGTCACTATGTTTAGGTTCTACCCAAATCCAGTGTAATCTCATCTTGACTTAACTAAATGGTTCTGCTTTATTTCCCAATAAAGACAGTTCTGAGGTTTTGAGTAGAAATGAATTTTAGAGATATACTATTCAACTTACTACAGCCACCATGTGGAAAGAGACTTCCCGAGACGGAAGCCAACAAGGGAGCAACAAGAATGTGACCTAGTGCGTGCTATTATTATAGGTAGAATAGCCAGGTAGACATATGTAGGCAGATAGATAGGGCCGGCTCTTGAAATACTTGCAAAAAAGAGGACATCCTCAAAGGAACTACACTTCCAGATAGCAGTCACCAGCAGACCTCATTCTCCCAGGATGAAATGTCAAAATCCAGATCCAGCCCCTCCCTGGAATGCAACAATTGCAAAGTCCCCAGATAATGGGCAGGACCTTGAACCACCTGGAGGAGTCTCCAGACAAGCAAGACCCTCTAGGGTTTGATTTCTCAATGGACCCTATTCAATCAAAAAGTTGCTGAAATAACTATGCTTGTCATTTACCCATTGGTTAGTCACAGTTTGCCCATTTCTTTCAAATCTTATTGGTAGCCCCCTATTTTAGACCCGCCTCACCTCCTGGCTTTGCTCCATAAAAGCCCTCTAAAAAGTGAGGTAGGGGGGTTACCCACTTTCCGGGCCCCCCTTCTGTCTCTGTTAAGGCAGAAGCTTTCTCTCTCAATAAAATTTTCCTACTCAAACCTCCGTTGTTCCTAAAATTCATTCTTCGATTTTTAGAGAACACGAACTCGCGGTTCGGGTGGGGAGTTAGGCCTTAACTCTCCTGCGTCACTATCTCACCCTCCCCTCCCCCACTGACCAGTTTTGTGCCCTGGATAGCTCCTCCCCTCACACACCTTTTTATTTTTCTTTAAACTGACTTAAAGTAACAGAAACTAACATTCATCCATTTGCAAAATATAAAAACATTTGTATGTGACCAATATTCCAAACTTCTCCCTTCTACACAGTCTCCAAAATGCTCTGACAGGAATTGAGCAATTTCATTTGGAATTTCTCTTAGTGCCTTAGATTTACTGCATTTGGCTAGAAGACAGTTTTTTTTTTTTTTTTTGAGACAGGGTCTCACTTTGTAGTTCAGGTTGGCCCTGAGCTCACTATGTAGCCCAGGCAAGCCTCGAACTCAGCAATCGTCCTGCCTCTGCCTCCCAAATGCTGGGATTACAGGCATGAGCCACCAAACCTGGCAATTGTGATATGTGGTACTGATTGCCGGTGGGCATGACCACCATGCTCAGTATTGTTGTATGTGGTAACTGGGATCGAACCAGGGACCTTGCGCTTGCCAGGCAGGCACCAGAACCACTGAGCTAAATCTCCGGCCCTAGAAGACAAATTTGTTTTGTTTTGTTTTTGTTTTTGTTTTTGAGACAGGGTCTCGCTTTGTAGTTCAGGCTGGCCCTGAGCTCACTATGTAGCCCAGGCAAGCCTCAAACTCAGCAATCCTCCTGTCTCTGCCTCCTGAGTGCTGGGATTACAGGCATGAGCCACCACGCCTGGCACTGTGGTATGTGGTATTGATTGCGGGTGGGCGTGAGTCATCATGCCCAGCATTGTATGTGGTTCCTGGGGATCAAACTCAGGACCTTGTGCTTGCGAGTCAGGTGCTGGAACCACTGAGGTAAATCTCCGACCCCCTAGAAGGCAAATTTTAAAGCACAATTTATAATATCTTCAATCATTAGTCCTTTCTTTTAATTCTTATATGGAAAATTTGAAAATTACAAAGTGCAAAGCATAGTACAATTCCTCATTTGTCTATCACTCTACTTTAAAAAAAGAATTCAACTTAATAGCCAAGTTGGCTTTATGTGTTCTCCTAACTGCTCTCCACTTCCTACAGGATTATTTTAAAGCAAAGCTCAGATACCATATAATGAGTTTACTCTTTTCTGACTCTCACATTCCCTCATAATTGAATTTGATGAGTTCTCTGCCCTTCAAGGAAGACAAAGCAAAGTACATTGCACATGGAAAGTTTACAAGAGGTTTACTGGAAAAAAAAACAGAGAGGTTTGCTAGTACAGTAAAAAAAAAAAAAAAAAAAAAAAAAAAAAAGATTTGCTGAGTATAGTCTTTACCCTCAGATTTAAAAAGTTTTATTTATCGCTTTCCCAGGGATCAGATCCACAGCCTCCTTCTTATAAGGAAAGTACTTTACCACCACTACACTATGAGCCCAAGATTTTCTATCTAATAGAGATAAGACAGCTACCCTTCTGTAAGCACTTTAATGTGATATGAATTACTTGGAGAGTTTTAAAATGCAGATACTGCTTGAGTAGGTAAAGGAGGAATTCTGTAGTTCTAACAAGCTCATAGACAATACCAATGCTGCTAGTTTGTACATCACACTTTGAGAAGTCAGGTCCAACACCTTAAAGCAAAAAAAGAAAATAATAGTGCAGTCACAGGTTTTAAGAACTGGCTTGTTGACTAACATGCCAGTTATCATTAATTTTTAAAATGTTCCAAAGTGAGACTAACATTAAACCAAGTACTAAAGGAGACATAAAGAAATTTTACCCCCTGAATTCTTAGTATACATGAAGCCCTGAGTTCAGTATCCAAGCAATAAAGAAAGGGGGGGTGGAGATTTAGCTCAGTGGTTCCGGCACCTGCCTGGCAAGGGCAAGGTCCCTGGTTCCATCACAGGTAACAATGTACAATACTGGGCGGGGTGGCAATCAGTACCATACACCACAATGCCGTCCTGAAAAGGAGAAGAAGAACAAGACGAAGAAGACAATGAGGAGGAAGAAGAAAAGGAAAAGAAACTTGGTAGCCATTTGTGTACTATTTTATCTCACACACCACCACAACTGCTTGGACCATGGATAAGCATATGAACTAAGCTGGGACAATCAGATGGTCTCTTGAAATTTGGATTCACCAATCAGTCCTCGGTTGTGGTTAGAATTGAAATGATGCAAATATTTCCCCTTTGCCAGTGCACAGAGAAGCAAAGAAACTGAAATAATGAAACAAGCCACAAAGAGAAGAGAATTTAGACAGGAAAATATGAGTCAACACTGCCGACATTCCTGAGGCTTCCTTGTTCCCATTCTGATCCTTCTTGAGGCCCACTAGCATTTCTGCTCATGGCTTCTGGACCTCAGAACCCACTTTAAAATCAAAGACACTGATGAACTGACACATAAGTGGAGACAAAATCAGAGAAGGAAAGAAGAGCCTAGGAATGTAGGCCAGTGTGGATCTCTAGAATGGCCAGTGAGGAGACCACTCCTGCCTGAAATGATGCTTCAGAAACCAAATAAGAAACTATCTTCCTAGAGGAAGAGTGGGCTATATAGTCTTTTTCTGGCTTCCTCTGAGGCCTTCCTGGAAATTCCGCCCAGTCCTTCTGACTGTGTTAGAACTCACTCAGCCAGAAGGCACCTCATTCTAATCAGTTCCTGGGGCCACTATGTTCCTGCTTTACTGCCACACAAGGCTGGTTGTAGTCTGGTCTTCTCAAGGACCTGGCAAGAGCTGTTCGCAGCAGGTTGTCTCTCCACCCTTCTTCCCAATCAGCATGGTACCCTCTGAGTTCCAGGATTAGGAGTATGAGGCTTGACCCAGCTGCATGTGGGTCCTGAATTCCTAGGCAATTATCCATGCCTTTATGTTACAGGTAAAATGACAAACTTTCCAGTTTTCTCAAGACCTCATAGTGTAAAAACTGAAAGTCCAATACCCCAGGGACCCTCTCAGATCCTGAAACACTGGGGAGATTCGTCACCCTAATTACAAAGACCTGCAAGAAACCTGCTTGAGCACTGTCCCCGATGGCATCATCCCAACCCAAGAACATCAAAGCCGTAGCTCAACCCTAAACTCTAACGTCCTAGAGTTCCCTCACAATATTTTTGAAACAGATTCCTAAAACCATCATGTCTGAAGTCGGTTCAGCAGAATCAGGATAAATGTATAGGTTCAGAAGCCTACTCTTCATTAATTGGTGACCTTGAGCAAATTAACTTCTCTGAACCTTATCTGAAAATAATATTAACAGCATGTAGCTCAGTGGTTCTGCGCCTGTGTGGCATGTCAAGCATAAGGTCCTGAGTTCAATAACCCAGTTCCACCAAAAATATAAATTAGTAATAAAAATAACAGCACACCTCACATGTTTGTTTTTGTTTGTGTGCTGGAACCCTTCTGTGATGTGATGGAAATACTGGAGAATTCTGCCCAGCCTTTGTGATTGTGTTAGGACCAACCACACCAGAAGGGACTTTGTTCCCATCTAACCCTACGGGTTACAGTGTCTCTACTTTACTTGAGGTGAAAGTCTGGCCCTAAGGAGAAGTTCATTCTTTCATCTTTAGTTTTGAAAGTAATCAGACAACATAAAAGCAGTCCATGCTTATTTTTATACTCTGACCCTATCTCCTCCTCTTAGAGGAGCCATCTCTGCCAGGAACTGTTCAGCGCCCCAGTGGCAAAGTGCAGTTCCTGGCACAGAGCGACGGGTAAAGCTAGGCTGCCTCCTTGGCTCTGGAGGTAACACAGGACCTGGTTTCTCTCCTTTCTGGGCTGAGGCCCTGGGGAGGAGAAAGCTCCTGGGTGGGACTGGTTAGAAGGACTTAGTATCACAGGGCTGGCAAGAGCGTCAGCAGCCTGGCCACCCCTGTGACATGGACAGAGGACTCCTCTCTCTGATTTCTGGCCAGTGTGGTCGACCTGTTCCCTCTATCTGCTTTCTCCACAGCCACACTGCTATAACTGTCAGCCAGAAGTGAGAAGGGGCTCAGACTCAAAGGTGGAAGAGGCTTGAGCACATTTTGTGCATCGTCATGGAAGCAGCTTACAGAGTCCTTGCCGCCAGCTCTCCCACCTGACTGTTGACACCTGGACACCTGCAAAGGCAGCCCAGCCCACACTGATTTCTGCATTGCTGTTCACACCTGGAAGTTTGTACACCAAAACAATCTCTGTGTGGCCCAACGACAGCAAATCCTCAGGCCAGTGCTAGGTTTCAGATCCTGTGAGGAGAAAACCCCAGGAGTGCACGAAGGTCTCACCACCTTCCCTTGGGCCAGCCACACAAGGACAGCTCACAAAGGCCTCTTGTGATTGTCCTTTCTCCCATCTCTCCTCACATTGATAAATGGCCTGGGATTAGTCCTTCGTGTTTATTGGATGAGCAATTTGTGTCTGTCTGAAAAGCTATGTCTGAATAGTCTTTGGCACGAGCTAAAGAAATATGATCCACTGCATTTCCCTCCAGGCAGCTCTCTGGAGCCAGCCGGTCTCCTGCCAACAGGGCTGCACAGTTCCACAGTGAAGTCTGGCAGCCTAGACATGTTGGGGGGGTGGGTGTTTGAGGCTGGGTTGGAGGTTGGGGGAAGTGCTTAGGGTACAGCCAGAAACCAGAGGCTGGAGAAACAGTGCAGCCTTAACAAACTGGCCAACAGCTCTAGACCTATAACAATTTAGGGATATCACAAATGCCCACGATGTTCACCCAGACTTGGTGACAGGAAAATCGGTGTCCCTCTGAAGCGTGGGAGCCCTATGTGACTCCTGGGTCCAGAGTCCCAGGTATGAACTACACCAGGAGAGACTCCAGACTCCACGTTTGTGAGGCCAGACAGGGCTGAGTTCTGGAAGTTGGTATGTTGGAGGGACAAGGAGGAAGTGAGATGTACGAAGACTGATGAAATGTTTTCAGCCCTTGGTGCAGGTCCGAGGTCTGCAGAGGGCAGTTTGCAGCTGTGGCAATCAGATGTCAGGTTCTGAGGGGCATAGAGAAAAAGGGAACTAGGCTGGGTATGGTGGGCACATACCTGTAGTCCCAGCACTCGGAGGGCTGAGGCAGGAGGATCACCATGAATTCAAGGCCAACCTATAGAAAGACCCTATCTCAAAAAGAAAAATACTTAACTCAGTGGTTGTCAACAGTTCCCATACCACATTCCCTACCCCAAACAAACCCTGTACTGTACTCCATTAGTCCTCTTTCGGCTCTTCTCTTAGACCCCCTTATCACTTCCTCTCATGTTCTATGACTCATGTGTCTGTTTTTCTTCTACCTCTTTCCCATTTTAAGTAAGTCAGAGATTGGCTCGAAGGCACACAGTACCCCTAAGAGCAGGCACAAAACTGGGCTCTACAGAGATAGGTGCAATGACTTCTGGGTAAAAGACTGAAGGAGAGAGTCTGGGAGCTCAGCCTTCCATCGTCATGGAGTCACAAGAAGAGAGAATGACGGGTCTGACAGAAGCAGCCACGCGGGAAATCATTTCAGGAGTGAGAACATGGCTGCAGTAACACCAGCTTCGGAAGCTGTGTTTGGCAAAAGCCTGAGCATAACACCAGTTCTTTGTCACAGAAACCTGAGACCCCTTCACAGCTGTGTACCCATCCTGCTGAAAGTCAAATGGTGTTTCACATGTTTCCAACAATTCAGCTTTTGAATCTGTACTTTGTTTCATGTTCCACAGGACTCCATCTGTGCCCTAGAACAGACAGACAAATAGACAAACACACACATATGCTTGATTATATGTAATTATTTGTTTTGTGGTACTGGGAATGAACCCAGGGCTCACATAAGCTAGGCAATGCTCACTGAGCTGTGCCCTCAGCACTGATGCCCATGCAGATTCTGCAAAGTGATCCCTTTACTGTTGCCTGGAGCCTAAGGGTACCCAGGAAATTCCTTTCCATACAACTCTCCAGTCAGATCACCAGAGGCATCACAAAGGAATTAAATCCATTTGCCATCCAACATATAATTGAGACCTGTGGAGACAGGAGGCAAAAAGAGTAGGGGGAGGAGAGGCCTGGTGGTGGGAAAAAGCTGAGCATGAACAATGAAAGTGAATGGGCCAGTTAGACTTGTGGGGAAGGTTTATGAATGGGCAACCATGGATGATGTGGCCAAAAAGGAGGTCGAGGTGATCTATGGATTCGGATTTTATCAGGCTAAGGACTTCTGGCTCAGGCTTCAGGGAGAGAGAGAGAATGGCACAGCTGTGTTTAGGAAGAGCAGCATTCCAGGCAGAGTGGGCTGGAAGAAGCCGGAGGTGTTACACCAGCCAGACGGAATACGGAATCTCCAGCAACAAGTGATGAAGCCTCCCCGAGCTCCTGCAGCACTTGACAAAAACATCTGTTCAACACCCCCCTCCCCCATCCCATCTGTCTCTGAGCTGTCTCCTCACAGCCCCACAGCCCAGCGAGCCTGCAGCTTCCTGGACAGCAGGGGCTGTTTGCTGTCTCTCTAGGGCCCCAGCCTGACATGGCTCTTGGCAGGTGCTCATTATATATTTGCAAAATTACTCAATGGGGCAGTGAAAAAAATACAAGGGGTATACAGAACAGGGCACAGATTTCCAGGATAACACCCTGTTTAGCAAGTGCTGTTCCTAAAGCCTGGGCTCTGGCACAACTGTCCTTTGGTGTGTGTGAAGAGGAGGCATGTGCAGGCGGCACAGACCAAGACGGAGGAACCAGCTCATCCTAGTTGTGCGGGGGCCAGGGGTGGGGAGCTGTTGCTTTGTGTATATGGCGGAAGTGTCAGAAGAGCTTTTGGCTTTTCAGAGAAAGGTCGACAGGCACATGGGACACCTCACAATCTGTACTGTCCTAAGCTGTCTAAGGAAGAATATTGAAGCTTTTTTGGTTGCAAGTGTCAGAAATTCAACCTGAATGAACTTAGGGAAAATGAGATATTTATTAACTCAAAATATGTTTAGGGCCAGGTGTGGTGGTTCACACCTGTAATCCCAGCACTCTGGAGGCAGAGGCAGGAGGATTGCTAAATTCGAGGCTTGCCTGGTCTACACAGTGAGCTCAGGGCCAGCCTGAACTACGAAGCGAGACCCTGTCTAAAAAATAAAATAAAATAAAAAAGATATATTTAGGGACAGCCAAAACCAAGATTCCAACAATGTCACATTCTCCTTCCATCACTAATGTCTGGTTCTTTTTTCACACATCAGTCTCATTCTTGCAACTTGGCTTCTCCACAGGTGGGAACATGGCTGCCAGCAGCCTGGGTTTCCTACCTGAGAGTTTCCCCACCAAAGAGGCATCAAGGTCTTCCTTTCTTGCATCCCAATGTCAGAGATCCCAGGAGATGACTCTGATTGGTTCAGTTTGAGTCACCATTCTGCTCTTGGCCTCAGACCAGACCTTTGCAGTGGCTAACAAAGTAGAGCTATGGAAAAAGAGATATAGTTTCCACCAAAATCTTATCATTAGAATGGCAAAAGAAGCTTTTCCCAGAGGCAGAGCCAACAAAAATAGCCCTGTGTGAGTCCCTTGCATACGTTAATTATTTGGCACCACTCTGGTAGGTGTGGCTATTTAAACTTTATTAATCTTGGGAATTATCATTTCTGGAAGCCAAGTCACAGAAAGAATTACATGACTGCCATAGATGATTAGAAAGAGATGGAGCTAGGATTCAAATCAATACAGTCTAGCTCCAGACTCTGTCTTCCCACTGCTACACTGCCTATCTGCTGTGGAAGGAAAGAAAGCTAGTCTAGGGTTGAGAGGAAGGGACATAAATACTCCCAGGAAAATTCAGTGCCTGGCTGAGGGACCAGCTGGAAATACCTGATCCAGTGACTGTCAGGAGGAGAAGCCCCACCAGCCATCAATCTCTTTGGAGATATCTGAAAAGCAACACTGTGTTTTATTTTGACTTCATCTTTCTTCTATCTTAAGGTAGAAGCTGATAGAGCCAAGAAAAATAAGTGAAAGAATAATGATGTCCCATTTTTACCTATTAAAAATTTAAGCAGTCAGTACATAGTATAATAGCCTCTCAGGCAGCAGTGGGGCAATGGTTTGCTTGTAAATGACTGGTGATGTGATAAAGTGGCCCAACCTGTGAAAAACAATTTGTTTGGTCATGGGGGTTAAGAGCAATGAAAGCTTTCTTTACCTTTGACGCAGTAATCTCAGTCTTTAGAAACAGCTCATGGAGTCGAAAAACAAAACCCAAGTAGTGCTGAGTGGAAGAAATGCATTTAAAGCAGCATTTCTCAGAAAGACTGAAATAAAAAGGGTAGGAAAAAATAGAAAATAAAAACAAATGCCATAATGCAAATTAAAGCAACAAGAAAACAGAGGTTATGATATTAATATCAGGTGTGGTTGGGGATTCACACACAAAAGTATCAGAAAAGACCCAGAAGACTTTATAATGATGAAGGTTGAGAAGTATAGTGAAATCCATCACAAAGATTTATGATATGGCATCAGAATTTACAAAGCAAGAAAGATAGGTAATACATAGAAAATGGACAGAAATGGAATAATCATAAGTTTTTTTATGTTTTGTTTTGTTTTGTTTTGAGACAGGGTCTCACTTTGTAGCTCAGGCTGGCCCTGAGCTCACTATGTAGCCCAGGAACCTCGTACTCAGCAATCCTCCTGTTTCTGCCTCCCGAGTGCTGGGATTACAGGCGTGAGCCACCACACCCGGCACTGTAGTATGTGGTATTGATTGCTGGTGGGCGTGAGTTACCACGCCCAGCATTGTATGTGGTTACCAGGGATCAAACTCAGGACCTTGAGTTTGCAAGGCAGGCGATGGAACCACGGAGCTAAATCTCTGGCCCTAATCATAAATTTTAATTCACCTGTCTTAGTTCATTATTGATCAATAAACCATGCCATAAGAAAGGTAGAGGAACTGATTTGTTAATCAGGAAAGTGACTAAATTTAAAGATAATGAACTGTATAATTTGAAAATCTGGAATATACTCCTTTTGTAAATGCATTGTTTAGAAATTATTACATTTCAGTCTCAAAAATCAAAACAAACACCCACCAAGAACCTCAATACATTTCAAAAAGTAGAATGAGGATCAATAACATTTTCTGATCACAATGAAGTAAACTGGAAATAGTAAGAATTGAAACTGAGAAGTAACCAAAAATTTGAAAATTAAACAAATGAAAACATACCTGGGTGGCATTATTTGGCCTTTAAAGAAGAGATTTCTAGGGCCGGAGGGTTAGCTCAGTGGTTCTGGCACCTGCCTCGCAAGCGCAAGGTCCTGAGTTCGATCCTCGGTAACCACATACAATGCCGGGCGTGGAGACTCACGGCCACCAGCAATCAACCAACAATCAGCACCACATACCACAGTGCCAGGCATGGTGGCTCACGCCTGTAATCCCAGCACTCGGGAGGCAGAGACAGGAGGATTGCTGAGTTCGAGGCTTCTCTGGGCTGCATAGTGAGCTCAGAGCTAGCCTGAACTACAAAGCGAGACCCTGTCTCAAAAAAAAGAAAAGAAAATTCTAATATATTCTATAGCGTGGATGAAACTTGAGGACATTATGCTTGGTAAAATAAGCCAGTCACAAAAAGAAATATTCCACTTTTATGATGTAATTAAAGGAGTCAAATTTATACAGACCAAAAGCAGCATGGTGTTTGCCAAGGCTTGGAGTTGGGAGAAATGAAAGCTATTGTTTAATGAATATTGAGATTTATTCTTCCAAGATGAAGAAACTCTGGAGACTGGTTCCACAACAATATGAATACATTAAACATTATCAGTATGCCAGTTCACATGAGCCATACACATGAAAATTATGGAGATGGTAATTTTTGATATGTGAATTTTACCACAATTTTTTTTTTTTGAGACAGGGTCTCGCTTTGTAGTTCAGGCTGGCTCTGAGCTCACTATGTAGTCCAGGCAAGCCTCGAACTCAGCAATCCTGTCTCTGCCTCCCAAATTCTGGGATTACAGGCGTGAGCCACCACACCCAGCTTTACCACAATTTTTTTTTTTTTTTTGAGACAGGGTCTCGCTTTTGTAGTTCAGGCTAGCTCTGAGCTCACTATGTAGTCCAGGCAAACCTCGAACTCAGCAATCCTCCTGTCTTTGCCTCCTGAGTGCTGGGATTACAGGCGTGAGCCACCACGCCCGGCTTTACCACAATTTTTAAAAGCTTTACCTAGGACTTTAAAAATTTTGTCTTAATTAATTAACAGGGTGAAAAAATTACTTTTTTTAAAATTGAATTCTTTATTGGTACAATTTATATACATCTCAAAATCACATATAACATTGGAAAATTTGTACCAGTGAAAAATTACTTTTGAAAAAAACATTTTCTAAGAAAATAGTCCAAAAGGTAAGTCAAAGAAATAAAGATGTTTATGATTCGTGACCATATCTTATAGAATCTCTGGGTAAAGACTCAGTGGGATTGATTCTGGGCACTGCAAACTCCAAGACTGACATGTTGCCTGTACTACAAAATGTTGCTTTCTTCCCACAATTTTTAAAAATTGATTTTATTGGTACATTTTATATATACATTATGACCACATGCAACATTGAGAGTTTGTATCAGTACATGATACATCTTCTCATTTTTTCCCATTCCCCTGCCCTCTCTCCAGCACCCCGCCCTCTATATACATAAGCCTTAGTTCCTTTTTTTCACCAACACATTTTTCTTCTTCTTCTTCTTTACTTACCCCTATGCTCCCTTTTCCCTATTCCTTTTAAGCATTTTCTTCCTAGTTCAACCTATCATACACTCTCATTTACACTTTCAGTTTCTGATACCAGAGAAATGATATGGTATTTACACATCTGTATGCTATTTATTTCACTTATGAGTATGGCCTCAAGGTACATCCATTTGAGTATAAATGATTCAATTCTATCATTTTTATGGCTGTGTAATACTCCTTTCATTTTTTTTAAACCCACATCTTTATCCAGTCTGATGGGCATTTGGGCTGTTTCTGAGATCTAGCTATTACAAACTGAGCTGCTATAAACATGGGAACACATATGTCACTGTGATGTGAATCTTTTAATTCTTTTGTGTATATACCTCTCAGGGAAATAGCAGGGTCAAATGGGACCTTTAATCCTAGTTTTTGTTCTTTGTTTTTTGTTTTGTTTTGTTTTTGAGACAGGGTCTTGCTTTTGTAGTTCAGGCAGGCCTTAAAATCACTATGTAGGGCCGGAGGGTTAGCTCAGTGGTTCTGGTGCCTGCCTCGCAAGCGTAAGGACCTGTGTTTGATCCCAGTGACCACATATAATGCTGGGCGTGGAGACACGCCCACCAACAATCAACACCGCATACCACAATGCCGGACATGGTGGCTCACGCCTGTAATCCCAGCACTCGGGAGGCAGAGACAGGAGGATTGCTGAGTTCGCGGCGGCTTGCCTGGGCACCATAGTGAGCTCAGGGCCAGCATGAACTACAAAGTGAGACCCTGTCTCCAAAAAGAAAAAAAAAAAAATCACCATGTAGCCCAGGCAAGCCTCGAACACAGCAATCCTCCTGCCTCTGCCTCTCAAGTGCTGAGATTACAGGTGTGAGCCACCACGCCCAGCTAATTCTAGTTTTTTGAGGAATCTCCACACTGATCTCCACAGTGGTTGCGCCAGTCTACATTCCCACCAACAGTGGAAAAGGGTTCCTTTCCTCAGAGACACTAACATAGAGAAAGACTTTTTTTTTTTTTTGAAACAGGGTCTCGCTTTGTAGTTCAGAGTGGCCCTGAGCTCACTATGTAGTCCAGGCAAGCTTCAAACTCAGCAATCCTCCTGCCTCTGCCTCCTGAGTGCTAGGATTACAGGTGTGAGCCACCATGCCCAGCATTGTGGTATGTGGTTACCAGGGACTGAACCCAGGATTTTGTGCTTGCTAGGCAGACACTGGAACCACTGAGCTAAATCCCTGGACCTGGGATCTCATCTTATTAAAAAGCTTCTGCACAGCAAGAGAAACCATATAGGAAAAAATTTTCACCAGCTGTTCTTCAGACAAAGGGCTACTATCTAGAGTATATAAAGGACTTTAAAAGATCCATTTCAAAAATGGGTATCTACAATAAGCAGACACTTCTCAGATGAAGACAGCTAATAAATATATGAAGAAATGTTCAGTATCACTGGTCATTCAAGAGACACAGATGAGAATAACATTGAGATTCCATCTCACTCCATAAAGAATAGTTGCTATCATGAAATCAACCAACAATAAGTGCTGGTAGGGCTGCAGGGAGAAAGGAATCCTTCCTACGTTTTTAGAAACAGTACTATGGTTTATTTATCATCTTCCCCTGGAGGTTCATATTCTGAAGGCTTGGTTCATGGGGTAAGGTGGTCAAATTTTTAAGAGGTAAGCCTAAAATGGCCTGATTAAATCATGAAAGTTGAGAAAGAAACTCATGTCAGAAGGACCTGCTGCAGGTCTAGTGGGACCAGAATAGTTCCCCCTGAGAATGGGTTTCCCTGAATCCTTTTCACCTTTGCCTCTCATTTCTTCTCTCTCCATCACACTCCCACTGCTGTTGTGCGATCTGCCTCAAAACCCTCCAGAGCCAAGTAGATGCTGGCGCCATGCTCTAAAACTTCAAGGACTCTAATCTTTTTCCTTACAAAGTACTCAGCCTTCAAATTTTGTTAAAGCAACACAATATAGATTAAGACCACAAGCATGTGTACCAGACACTGCAGTCAGCCCTTGGGAGATACCAAAAGAAATCAAATTCCTCTATCCCTCCATGGAACCGCATCTGGAGGGAGGACAGGCCTCTGGGCTTATATGACTGTGAACCCAGGACAGTCTAAACCCTTGTCTGGGGAATTATAGAAGCCCTGTGGGGCAAAAGAGGGAGGATTAGAGGCCCTGCTAGGGACAGGTCATTAGAGCTGGCCTTTAAGGGAAATGGAAGACCTCCCTAGAACAGAAGGGCTGAAAGGCAGTGCAGGGAGAGGAAACTACAAGAACAAAGGCTCAGAAAAAAAATACTGTGCATTCTGTTCAAACCACCAGCTGGTTCCAGGAAGCAGAGGAGGAGAGTACAGACTGGCCAAAAGTTAGTTCCTTCTCTAGTCCAAAGTTAACTCCTTCCTTCATCTGGGCTTCCGATTGCAGCTTCCTCTTTGCAACCTTAGGTAAATCATTTCCCCTGTCTGAAACTCAGTTTCTTCATTTATGAAATGCAACTGATAATGCCACCTGGTTTTTGTGGGGATTGAAAGAGATAAAGTATGTTAAGAGCTCACAACTACAGACATGTTCCACACACAGGATATACTGGTTCAGTGCCATTGGTTTATAGATCAAGGAGCATTCTTTTTTTTTTTTTTTTTTTTTTTGAGACAGGGTCTTGCTTTGTAGTTCAGGCTGGCCCTGATCTCACTATGTAGCCCAGGCAAGCCTCGAACTCAGCAATCCTCCTGTCTTTGCCTTCCAAATGCTGGGATGACAGGCGTGAGCCACCACGCCCAGCACTGTGGTATGTGGTATTGATTGCTGCTGGGCGTGAGTCACCACGCCCAGCATTGTATGTGGTTACTGGAGATTGAACTCAGGACCTTGTGAGGCAGGCAAAGGAACCACTGAGCTAAATCTCCGGCCCATCTAGGAACATTCTTGGTCTTAATCATGTTCCTTGTTCTCTGTGACAAGTTAAATGTGTGTGATTCTTCTCTTTCTAAAGTTTCTTCCAGGGCTGGAGATTTAGGTCAGTTGTTCCAGTGCCCTGCCTGGTAAGCACAAGGTTCTTAGTTCAATCCCCAGTAACCACATACAACAATACCAGACATGGTGACTCATGCCCACCAGCAATCAGTACCACACACCCAATGCCACACTTGGGAGGCAGAGGCAAGAGGATTATTAGTTCAAGGCTTGCCTGGGCTACACAGTGAGCTCAGGGCCAACCTGAACTACAAAGCAAGACCCTGTCTCAAAAAAATTAAAGTAAATTAAATTAAAAAGTTTCTTCCAAGATTCTGTCCACACACTTAATTACATAATGCCAGGTTATCAGTTCCCTGAGGAAAGAGACAAAACTGATTCTACCTGGTAACTCCCCACCCTTAGACCACACAGAAGAACATATCTACAGGGGCAACACCAAAGCGGTAAACTTTGGTAAATTCCCCATGGCAGTGAAACTTGCACATATCATTTTTCATGCCTGAAACTTTACCAACTAATGTACTCATCTGTGATTAATATGGCATGAAGCAGTTACAAGGACCGCTCTAGAAATACATACAGAATTCAATGGGACCTCCAAGGAGGAGCATCTAAGCCTCATCACCTTTGAGCTAGACTGCCAATGATTGGTATAAAAAGCACATGAGGGTTGAAAGAAAATGCAGGTAAGGGTTACAGTTTAGGGTCCCTGCTGCTGCTGCTCTTACATGGAGCAACATTTTCCAAGGCTGTGCCTAGTGGCAGGGACGTAGCAACTATCAATTTCCCCCAGAGAGTTCTCTGCAAATCCTCCTCATTCAGCCTCAGTCCTCCTGGCCCTAAATCATCACTGAGAGCTTTTCCCTGAGGAGCACTGAGACTTCCAAGAGTCCCAGTGTAAGCAATAATGGAACAGAAATTAGGAACTGAATGAATTATAGTCCTAGCTTTTCTATTCTTAACTTCTGAGCTTTTATGGAGCTCTGAGAGTTGAGCTGCATTTAAAAGCCCACATATGGAAATCTCACCAATAGAGAAAAAAATGAAATTAGCCCTCAAGTCTTGTCTGACATTAAAACAAATTCCAGATGGCTTAAGGATTTGCATGTAAAACATGAAATTATAAAAATAAGTAAAAGAATAAAATAGGTGGCTATTTATACTTTTGGTAGGAAAGGGGAATACAAAAGACTATACTAAATTTAGCAAATAATAAAGAAAAAGTTGATGCTAGTATATAAAAAAAGTTTCAGAAGACTATTGCAGAAAAGGTTAAGAAAGCACTCTGAAGTTAGAGTTAATGGATAAAAGAAAAAGACTCTTAGGGGTGGTAATTTAGGCAACTGTTCTTGGAGTATCTGAGGCAAATCATCCCTCTCCTCCTGCTGATGCTTATACTGCTCACCCAGCTGCAGTGAGAATTTACTACAGTGAATCAATGGACACCCCAGAGAAGAACCTCCATGGGGAAGCAAACTGCTACACCCAAAAGCAAAACAGGTTGTCTTTCTTCCAGATATACATCCACCTTATACCAATAAGCCATTTTAATTCTCCTTCAAAATGGCTACATGCAGCCTCAGTAAACAGAACAGACAAGATCAAGAGTGAGCAATAAAAGATGAACAGGGGCAGGGAGCAGCTCAGTGATAGAGCACTAGCGGTGCACACATCCCATCCTGTGTCTGACCCCCGGCTCTGCCAAACCAAAGTGTTATGCCCAAGGCGAGCAGCTCATCCACCACTCCCAGTCACCAATCTGCGGAAAGTGCAGCTCCTCGGGAGCTAAACTCAGTGCCAGTAAAGGACTGAAAAAGGCCACATTTAATATAACAGAAGACAGGTTTTGGGGGAGGAAAGATAGAAAAGAAAGAGAATAGTCAGCTGCCATGGGAGGTAGGTGGCTTCAGAGATGGAAGCACAGAATTTCTTAATCCTGACTTCCTCCTCTGAGGACTAGTGTCTTTCCCATTCCCCAAGGTGGGCACCTGTCACTATCTGATATGTTGCCTTGACTATCTTTGATCCTAACCTAGGCCTTCTGTTTTGTTGTTTGGGGTTTTTTGTTGTTTTGTTTTGTTTTTCTGAAACAGTCTCACTATATAATTCAGGCTAATCTTGAACTTGCTGTGTAACCAAGGCTGTTCTCAAATTTAGAGCAATCCTCTTGCCTCAGCCTCCCGAGTGCTGGAATTACAAGCATGAGGCACCACATCAGGCCTAACCTAGGGCTTTTGTGATTTCTTCTTATCCCTTTGTAATGAGTAAGTGAAGGAGAAGGGCCTATTAGGAAGGCACCTTTCTTAATGACTAAGTAAAGAGGACACATGTACATGTGTGTACCTGACCCAATATTATACTGCTGTTAAATGAGAACATACATACATGTGTATGTGCATAGGAGTGTGTGTGTGTGTGTGTGTGTGTGAGAGAGACAGAGAGAGAGAGAGAGAGAGAGAGAGAGAGAGAGAGAGAGAGAGAGAGAGCATGTGTCTTATAAGAGTCCTTAAGAGGCTGTGTCTTATCACCCTTGAATTTTGTCAGGTGGGTGAGGAGAGCTGGCTTTCCTGGTCTTTTATTTCTGGCTTTCCCAGTGTTTAACTCTTCTTAATAAATTCTTACAGTAATTGTGTTGCCTGGCACCTCTCTCAAGTCTAGCTTCTCTCTCCCTTCTTTGTCTTTTTTTTTTTTTTTTTTGAGACAGGGTCTCACTTTGTAGTTCAGGTTGGCACTGAGCTCACTATGTAGCCCAGGCAACACTCGAACTCAGCAATCCTCCTGCCTCTGCCTCCCGAGTGCTGGGATTACAAGCGTGAGTCACCACACCCAGCATTGTATGTGGGCACTGGGGATCGAACTCAGGACCTTGCACTTACGAGGCAGGTGCTGGAACCACTGAGCTAAATCTCCGGCCCCTCTTTCAGCTTCTTATGTTAGAGAAATGATATGGTGTTTATACATTTATGCCTTATTTCACTTATGAGTATGGCCTCCAGGTATGTCTATTTGAGTATAACTGACTCAAATTTATCATTCTTGCCCGGTGTGGTGCCTCACGCCTGTAATCCCAGCACTCGGGAGGCAGAGACAGGAGGATTGCTGAGTTCGAAGCTTGCGTGGACTACATAGTGAGCTCAGAGCCAGCCTGAACTACAAAGCGAGACCCTGTCTCAAAAAATATATATATTTATCATTCTTTATGGCTGAGTAATACTCCATTTTATTAAAAAATGAAACAACACATCTTTATCCAGTTTCCTGTTGATGGGCATTTGGGCTATTGCCAACATTTAGCTATTACGAATTATGCTGCTATAAACATGGGTGCACATATGTCACTGTGGTATGACTCTTCTTTTTTTTTTTTTAGGAGACAGGGTCTCACTTTGTAGTTCAGGCTGGCCCTGAGCTCACTATGGTGCCCAGGCAAGCCGCCGCGAACTCAGCAATCCTCCTGTCTCTACCTCCCGAGTGCTGGGATTACAGGCATGAGCTACCACACCCGGCATTGTGGTATGCGGTGTTGATTGTTGGTGGGCATGAGTCTACACGCCCAGCATTATATGTAGTCACCAGAGATCGAACTCAGGACCTTGCGCTTGCGAGGCAGGCGCTGGAACCACTGAGCTAACCCTCCGGCCCCATGGTATGACTCTTTTAATCCTTTCAGTATATACCTAGCAGGGAACTAGCAGAGTCAAATGAGACTTTTTTTTTTTTTTTTTTTTTTTTTTTTTTTTT